>WAAF01008169.1:184706-480102 GCA_013400475.1 Tricholaema leucomelas
GGACTGGGGTAAGGTCGAGAGGGGTAGGGGGAAGGTGAGGGGGTGGTTGAGAGCCCCTCCTGGGGACTCAGGTTTCTGGGAGGGGAATTGTGTTTGTATTACCTTTTTTACCTTGTATATTTCTGTCTATAACTGTATATACTGTAAATACCTGCTTGTAAATTGTGCTAGCTGTAAATATAAGCTTCATTCAAATTTCCAGAGCCGACTGAGTCTAGTCTGGGTGATTTCTAAAGTGTGGGGGGGTGGGGATACCCAAACCATCACACCCTTTCAACCTAAACCATCTATGATTCTATGATCTGTCTTTTAAAATAGTCTTTCAGATTTTTAATGATGTTAATCTGAAATTGAGAATTAAAGAGTTCATGAGGTCTCCATCTGAGGAAGAAAAGGATTTCTCATTTGAGAGTTTTCTATACAAAGTGTGAAGAAGGTTTCTCAATCTGTGCTCAGAAACTGCACGAACATTTAGGAAATGCTCACACACATCTCACAATATGCTTTTAAGTTGGCTGCACTTAAGTGTCATCCATCAACCTTACTGAAGATGTCCAGGCAGATCAAAATGCCATTTTCAGCACTGCAAGAATCTACATTGGAAGTCATACCATTGGAATATAACCACCTGCAATTTGAAGACAACTAAGTTTACTAATTTGAGTGTAAGGTGGAGAAATGGTGGTCAATAAAAAACAGGAGCATGGCCCTTAAGATAGGTGGATTACCAATAGCTCCCACTGAAGAGACAGAATGCACCTTGTGTTCACCAGCAGTGTGGAGCCTGCAAGTTAGAAAATGCTCAGCAGAGAAGTCTGCTGCCCCTTGTACACTTCCTGCAGTTGTTAGCCACAAATATCCCACAGAGAAAGGATTGCTCATTTATTATTTATCCTGAAGGAGTGCAGATGTGCTGGAGCCTGTGGTAGATTTAAAGGTGCTCAAAAAACGAATACAGTATCTACTACTGCTCTTTAATATCCTTAGTGACATATCAACTATAGACTGGGCTGTGTCTTTACACCATGTAGTCACTATGCCTTCATTTACTATTATGTGTGAAAAAAATGTGCAGATAATTAAAATAGAGAGATAAACATTAACTTGGGAGAGACAAACAATCATCAGAAGAATACATCTTCAACCCTTAAAACGCTCTTTAATGAAATCATTCATTCTAATGTTTCTACATTCCATTGATCACTGTGGAATACTGAACTTCATTCTAGCAACACAGGGAATAGATAACTCTACATCAAACCAGCTGTGAAACATGGAGCAGTTACACAAACTAAACAAATAAAATGGAACCAATTTTAATTGTCTTGTGTGAGGTTACAAGGTGAAGAGTATCAGCTATAAAACAAAAGCTGCTCCCAGCGGTAGCTGATACCTGCACGTCAAAAAGCCTGTTCAAATTAAAAACTACAAGGCCTGGAGGTTTACCTAGGAACACTGGAATAATTTTCAAGCCTTTTCTTGAAAATCTATAGTGTTCCATTGGGAGCATCGGTCTTTGGAAGACCTTCTGTCCTATATTAAGCCACAGGTGTAAGCAAAATTGAAGAGGCTGCCTCAAGAGAAGCATAAACATTCTATTCCACTGGATGACATTAGTAATTCAGATGATAGCATGAAATCCTAATTTATTCAGAAAATGACATTTTATTTAGTGTGGCTCTGCAATTTGAAAATTTACCGAAGACACATCAATACCAATTTCTTGCTAAGCAAAGGTATAAGCATCTGACATTGCTGTCTTCTGCCAACAAACCACTTTTCAGCATTCACACAGGACTTTGCAAGCAGCGACGTGTTTGAAAACAAGAGGGAAGTCCTTGCTAATGAAATGCCCATTCATTTTTCATGTTACACTGCTCTGCCCATTCTTCCCTCCTCTCATATATCATGCTTTTAACAACACGAGTTTTTTGCCACTGCTCCATTAGCTTGGTATCCTTTTTCAAACTGTTGTCAACTTGTTATTTTTCACCAGCTGACAACCTGCCTATGGAGTGCTGTACCTGGAGGAACACTGCTTGCCAGATTCCTACAGATTGCACAGGAATAACTTTGCAGAGTATTATTGAACTATTAGAAATTCTCTATGAATAACAATGAAACCAACAGATCACTATTTTAATTGCTCTCCTGAATAAAGCCTGTCAGAAAACATCAACACATTTTCACTGAAAAATGCACTTCCATCAAGATAAAGACACATTTTGAGATAATTTTTATTTCATCATGATAGACTTAAAAATACTAACAAATTTTCCAGTTCCTTAAGCAATGACTGTATTTGTATTTTTAATTGTTACTATTTCAAATTCTGGTGCTCCCATCATAAGGAAGACACAGGGCTATGAAGGGAGTCCAGAGGAGGGCCACAATGATCCAAGATCTGGACCTCCTCTGCTGTGAGGATAGGCTGTGTAGGCTGGAGTTGTTCAGCCTAGAGAAGACACCAGAGGCATCTTAGAGCTGCCTTCCAATACCTGAAGGGATCCTACAGGAAGGCTGGAGAGGGACTTTTCATAAGGGTGTCTAACATAGGACAAGATGAATGGTCTGAAGCTGAGGGAGATTAGGTTTAGACTGGATCTTACGAAGAAGTTCTTCAGCACAAGGGTGGCGAGATACCTGAGAAGGTTGTGGATGTCTCCTTCCTGGGGATGTTCAAGGTCAGGTTGGATAACACCCTGCAGCTGAGTCTGATTGAGAGGCATCCCTGGCTACAGTAGGGAGGCTGAAGTAGATGATCTCTGAGGTCTCCTCCAACATAAGCCATTCTATGATTCTAAGAGTATACTATAATAGGCAAACAATCTAACTTCTCTGTACCTCAGGAAAAAAAAAATAGGCAAGCAAGCAATTCAGTCTGCTTCATAACTCAGTAAAACTGCAGCCATTTGGCCTTGGATAGACAACAGCTGGCATTACACAGACTTTTAAGAAGATTTCTACAATTATTTTGTTATGTTCTGAATTTTGAAGGAGACTTAAAACTGCTTTTTTTATGGAGTAGCTTTGCCCAACTGACTTATCAGAATTTACCCTTTAATTTTTTAGCAGGTTGGCTTTCATTCTTTCCTATGTAATTCTTCACCAAACTATATGAAAAAAAAACTGGGAAAGTGAAATTAATGGAATGACCTTTACTGACTTCAACTTGTGGTTGAAGCCCTACTTAAGGCAACAGTTCTGAGAAACATTATTCCCCTTTCGTCCCCATTTGAGGTCTGTTCATTTATAATAAAGAACCTACTACTTATTCTCGTGTCCCACACACAATAAAACACGGTCCCAAAGCTCTTACAAGTCAATGAAGTCAACTGCTCTCACGCTGCAGGACACTTAGAGACAGCCTGCATTCTGAAGTGGTAAGACAACAGGGCCTCTGTGATGTCCCAGCCCAAATCAACTCAAATAAAAGGAATAAAAGTCCTGACAAGTGCTCAGGTATGTAGATCTGCAGCCATGAGCATACTACTTTTCTCCTTATGTAACAGTTAAAGAAATACAATGAAATACTGTGCTAGAGTGACAGTTTCTGCTACTTCACCATAAGAGTGCTCTTTTAGTAAGCATCTTATGTTCTTTAGAGCCACGGAACGCAACCACATGATTTCTTTCTTATACGAAAAGGTAACTGGTATGACGAGAAAGGTAGTAGTTTTCCTACAACCGAATGCTCTATTTGTTCTACAGCAGCAGAATAGGGACAGGAAAATGCAGAAATCCATGAAGAAACTAGCCAGTGCTACTGTCAAAAATACCTGATGATTTCCTTTTTAAAAACAGGAAAAAAAAAAGGCAGTGGGGTTCAAAACCATGTATGCCAGAGGACTCTGTCAGCAGGAAGCCCGCTAGAGGCAAGAACTGACTGGTGGGTGGGACTGGCAAGTTTAAGCACTTCAATACTGGGTTGCCATGAAGGGGAGGAAATAGTAAGATATTATGTCACAGTTTTCAGAGGTCTAAATTTAGACAGCTTCTAAAGTTGTCCGTTACCATCCTGTTTTTGATGCAGCACGCTGGGTTCTCGGTTCTTAAATTTATCTCTACCAGTTTTACATAAATGCTTTTAAAATAGAAGTTATCAGTGCATGAAGGACACAATCTCACTGACTTCTAGTTACGTAGGAGTACCAGACTGGTTAGGAATAAATTTGGAACTTAGAATTATGGGAAGCAAGGAAGGGGAAAAGGGGAATAAAAAAGAGTGAAATACAGATATATTCTCAAAGTTATCCATTGAGTCATCAGGAGAATGGAATTTACCTCTTGTAAACACACCAACAAATACTATTACTAAGTGCACAGTCTCATTGCTATCACCATGAATATAAGCTGAGGATTCAGAGAGCTATGCTAACAAGCATATTAAAAAATAATAATTTCCCAGGCCACTCACTGAAATGTGCAAGATGCAGGGAGTAAAAATGATGTCATTTGTAATGTAGACCAGTAATTACAACTCCAGTGGTTTACCACTCTAATAAATACAAAGTACTAAGCAGTGCTGATCT
Source organism: Tricholaema leucomelas (assembly GCA_013400475.1). NCBI lineage: Eukaryota > Metazoa > Chordata > Aves > Piciformes > Lybiidae > Tricholaema lacrymosa > Tricholaema leucomelas. The sequence continues at coordinate 189,239 of WAAF01008169.1, forward strand.
GGACTTACTCATTCCATTTCTCCCATCACCCTGTTCCACTGCAAACAAGTCCAAGATCAATACTAACAAAACTGGCTTTGCCATATCAGGTTTAGTTCCGCTGACGTACTATTATATCTTAATTTTCCTGGACACAAAATCCAACATAATTAGACATACTCCGGAGAAATTGCTTCATTTATTCCCTTACTGTCATCAGTGCTGAGATCATGGGGGAAGAGAAGAACACTAACCTGCACAGCAGTGCAGTAAACAATTTACTATCATTACCTTCTAGCAATGCCATTTATTACTGTGAAGAAGGCACAAGCCAGTTCATACCAGTTAACAAAACATTTCAGCCAACATAAAAATGACACTCCTCGAGGGCTTTTGCTATCAAAACCTGTCTGCTTTTGACAACGACAATGTGCATTTTCCATATTGCAATACACAGCTATGCGCTCTTTTATTAAAATGAACTGACCATTAGGCATTTATTACAAAACACTAATCACTAACCATGTTTTCCATTAATAACTCAAAAAAAAAAATAATTGCCAGCTATTATCAGCCTTTCATTTTCTTGTGCTTACCATTCTAAACAACATGATTCCCATGTTCTGAAATGTTTTGTATCACCTCAAGAAAGAGTATTTGAAATAACGCATTTGGAAAGCAGCACCAAAAAAGATTTTGATTTATACTGGAGCAGATAGCCATTTTTCAGAAGAAAATGATAGAACACTTCTAGTGAATCTAATAAAGAATTACTATGGACGACTGCTAGACCAGAAAGAAAAGCTTTAGTGCTACAGTCAAACCCATATTTAACCTGATAGTAAAAGATTTTAGTTGCTAATTTTTCTGTTATTTCTGAACCCCAGAAAAAGTGCACTTTCTTTGGGGATAGCTGAATAGCTTCAAGACAAAACCTTCCATCTGCACAGGCCAGGGCAAAGTTTGGCCATCTTCATAACGTAATTCTGAAAACATCAGTCAAAGGCCACTTGACTAAAATATTTTGCCCATTTTGTTTCGCTGCATTCACACACTCATATGCAAGTGTTTTTGCTTTTTCCCATTCCCTGTTCCTCTAAATGGATGCACAGGTGATACCACAAAGAGTTTACTCATGGGCAATTCTTGTGTGGTCTATTAACATGCAGTCTGTAATGAATATGCAATTTCTGGCCTGAACGAGCCAATCTTTCCATTTTATGGAGACCAAGTATGCAGCACACGTACACACTCAGTGAGACAGAGGATACAAATGTAAACTGCTTGCCTTTCTCAATCACCTTGTGGAAGTTCCCTAAGAGCAGTACGCAAGGCTCCTCGTGGCCATGCTTGCAGAGTACTTTGAAGGACTGTGAAAACTAAACTCTGATGGTTAGCAGTAAAATGGACTTCAAAAACACACTGGACTCACTGAGCCATAACACCACCAGCCCTACCATTCTGATCAGACTGCAAATCGCACAGGATTGAGGAGGGGGCTTCACTGTATATTCCACACTCTGACCAGGTGAAGACAGAATAAACTAAGTGCTAAGCACAGCTTCGTAGACTAAATAGGTAAGAGCTTCAAAATTCTTGACCACCAAATGCCCAAAGGTAAGATAAAAGCACTATGTTAGAGGCAAAACCCAAGATGGTCTGTAAATATTTGGCTGCAGTGGCTGTCCTCAGCATATCCACACTTAAAGCTCATACATTTCTTTCAGCGCTATACAGCAGAAATAAGGTTTTAGACCTACTGACATCTGATCAACTTCAGTCATTGTTGGAATGACTTAGGACTACAGGACTGCTTCTTAGATGACTGTAGAGAGATACAAAAGCCCATTGTTCTAACACCTTCCCTCATTAACTAAAATCGCAGTCTTCTGTGACTGGATTGTAACAAAAATCAAGCAACTCTTTCAGGTCTGCACTACAGTTGTTATCATTCTCAACCTTGCCCTTAATATTTTTCAACAGCCATTACTCCATATTTACCTAAACATACTGGTGTTAAACTTTGTGAGTTAAATCATCTGCACAATTTTCTCAAACAACGTTGACAATTTTTGGATTGGGAAAAAACAATCTATCAATCACTGTTATCTAAAAGCATCAATTAACACATGAAGAATAACCTTGCAATGTCAGATGCCAGAGTGCTTTTTCCCCCCTTAAAAACAGACTAACAGACTTCTTAGTAGCAACTTCTCTTTTTTGTTTTTCCTTACTCTATTTAAATAAACACAGAATGAAGTAAATTCATGATCTGCATGACACTGGACTAGGCAACAACAACAGGAAAAAAAAAATCAATCACTCTCACAGGATTAAGTGGAGCTTCAAGTTGGCCAAAGTTGCTTACCTTTGAGAATTAACTATTTTATAAAAGAGACAAACTCAAAGACTTTGAACAAGCAAGTTGCTTTCAACTCAATAGAAGCAGGGTTTACATTTTATTGGATTTGTGTTTGTTGTTTAATGTGGTAACAATGAAGCACAGCTAAACATTAGAATGAAATTAAGTAGAAGGCATCTTTGATTTGCAGAAAGTCAAACCAAGTACATTTTACTTTGAGCTACAGGTATAATATGGAGTGGATATTCTCAGCCTCTTAAAATTTCATTTTAGGTGTTGGTTAACTAAGTTTTTGAGTTACTTCCTTTTGAGTGTACTACATATTAACATAACTGAGAGCAGCAGCATTTCCCCACTGCCACAATTCTTCCAAGCATTTGGAACCCTGAAAGTACTCCTGCTGAAAACAGCAGCCATGAATGCCAAGTGTCAGTGGTACTGCAAAGCATATCATATCCCAATTGCTTTCTTAAACATATACATAGATACATTTCTGTACTTGCTAATAGGCATTCATTTCAATTAAGAATGTATTTGGGCCAAGAATGCCCTATACCATTAATTTTATACTGGATAAAATTTCTCATGTTTTTTATCCTTTAGAAGTTACTCAACACAAGCCTTATCTTCTCCACTTTACCACAAGCAGAGAATATTCCACCTAGTTTTCTCCACAGCTATCATGCACTGCTCTGTATACAATGCCACAAACAGCATTTTACAGTAGCTCTGCTGTAAGTGTGCCTGGACATTCTTCACCTCCATTTTAAAACACAGCATAAATATTTCCTCAGAAGATTCAGTCCAAGTAGCTTGCACAGAATTCACAGAGTAGCTCTCCCTGTCTGCAAAGCAGCCTTCCACACAAAATATTTTTTGAGTCTAAAAAGCACATCTGATACTTAAGATGTGTACATTTCTCTCAGAAACTAAGTTGACAAGATCAGCAGACAAGCTACTTAAGTAAATGCAGTCTACATTAATTAATTCATAGAAAGGCTTGAGTTGGAAAGGACCATCAAGCTCACCTAGCTCCAACCACACTACTACGGGCAGGGACATCTCCCCTAGACTAGGTTGCTCCAAGTCTCACCCAGCCTCATCTTGAAGACTTTCAAGGATGAAATATCCACAACTTCTATGGAAAACCTGTTCCAGTGTCTCACTACCCTCATGTCTAATCCTAATGTCTAATCCAAATCTACCCTGCTGTAGTGTAAAAGCAGGGTAGATTTAAAGTATTACACACAGGCATTATACAGGCTCATGTTTACAGGCAAGCTTTCACCTTCCTTTCAGTAATAGGGAGGCTTAAGGGTGTTTGCATTCATTAGGATACTGTAGGATAATGACAGCATGAAACTGATAAGGAGTCTTTAACTAAAAGGTGAATGATTAAATAACCCAATAATGATTTCAGATTTATTTAACAGCATCGGTATTTTTACTAGCCAGATATTGCCTTCAGAGAAATCCTCAAAGGATTTCTAAACCTTCTTCAATTCATCAGTCTTTCTCATTCTAACAAAACCATATTTGATTCATCTCTCATGTTAACCAGGCCAAATCTCATTCATTCACAAACAGCTGCTGCTTCCATGCTTTTCCATTTTCTTTCAATGATCGTATGTCCTGGAGGGAATCGTGTCTTAGCCAGATTTCTGAAATGAGCACAATCTTTCTCTCTCTCCCTCTGTGTCATGCATATTCAGATTTTCTATTTCTGTGTGAAAAGAGTACTTGGATTCATACACATGAAATTTCTCAAACTCAAGACTTTGAACTGAGTCGTTCTCCAGAATTGATGCTAATGGTCTGAAAATGCTGGCAGAGCTTCACTGCTGTCCAGCAAGTCTCCAGCTTCATGCTAGTGAGAATTAGAACCTCTTACTCTGTCCAGCTGTCATAAGGATACAAGGATGGACTGAGAAATCAGAGGATGAGGCCAGTGTCTTTAATCTGTGGGTGAACGCTGTCATTTTGTTACATACTTGCACAACAGATTTTGACCAAAGATGAATGTCTCTGTATCATAAGACAGCATAAACCATAACACTGATACCTTAATTTCTGCTTCCAATGCAGAGTTATTGTAATTATTGAATCTTGAAGAGAAAAACAAAGTATCTTTTGTCCGAGGAAGTCATAGAATCATAGAATGGTTTAGGTTGGAAGGGACCTTAAGGATCATCCAGCTCCAACCCCCTGCCACAGGCAGGGACACCTCCCACTAGAGCAGGCTGCTCAAGGCCTCATCCAGCCTGGCTTTAAACGCCTCCAGGGAGGAAGCATCCACAACCTCCCTGGGCAACCCATTCCAGTGTCTTACCACCCTCACTGTAAAGAACTTCCTCCTAACATCAGTCTGAATCTCCCCTCTTCCAGCTTAAACCCATTCCCCCTCGTCCTAACATTACTAGACTGTGTAAATAGTCCCTCCCCAGTCTTTCTGTAGGCTCCCTTCAGATACTGGAAAGCCACTCTAAGGTCTCCTCGAAGCCTTCTCTTCTCCAGGCTGAAGAGCCCCAACTCTCTCAGCCTGTCCTCATAGCAGAGGTGCTGCAGTCCTCTGAGCGTCTTCATGGCTCTCCTCTGGACCCGCTCCAGCAGTTCCATATCCTTCTTGTGTTGGGGGCTCCAGAACTGCACACAGTACTGCAGGTGGGGTCTGAGGAGAGCAGAGTAAAGGGGGAGAATCACCTCCCTTGCCCTGCTGGCCACACTTCTCTTGATGCAGCCCAGCACACGGTTGGCTATCTGGGCTGCATGTGCACACTGCTGGCTCATGTTGAGCTTTTCGTCAACCCAGACCCCCAGGTCCTTTTCCTCAGGGCTGCTTTCCAGCCATTCACCACCCAGCCATGGGTGATGATTTATTTAACAACAGAACAGTGAAAAGCTACTACAGAACAGCCAGAGTCTACCTTCATTACTGCTGTAGATGCATGCTAACATCCTTAACCCAAGTTTGCAAGGCAAAGAGTATTCAGCTGACAATATGATTTGGAATGATAAATTTTTAAATAGTCACGGTTGTGAGCCACTAAGGCTTTAATCTATATTATAAAATCATTTGTGTGATCAATGTATGTAACCAGCCAGTCAGTGGCTGAGTTTCCTGCATGTAGTTCACATGTCTCAACCTGGACTACATTCCACCTTGTACCCTGATACCACCCTTAAGTAAACTACTGAGAAGGATGTCTAAGGCCAGGTCTTTGGTCATTTTTTTCAATGGACTGGAGTGCATTTTGTGGAAATGGACCTATGGAAAGAAGTCTGTAATATTTTTTCTGTTGAAAGGAATCTACTTTACACTTCTAAATGCTTTATGGATGTGGAGTAGTAAGTGAGGACAATATGGCACAAGTGAGAGCAATCAGGGCACACACTCAAAACCTGCTGTCGCTCTGAACTAAAACACTAATGAAGGCACAGTCAGAGACAATTACTATCAAAGTGCTCTGCCAAATAAAAAGCAACTAAAACTAAGTAGCAAAAATATGTGGAACTGTTGACAGGAAAAAGGGTAGAGAAGCTGGCAGAGGAAGTGCAGCTGATGGGACTCAGACTAGGCAGCACAGATCTGAAGAGATAACAATGTGATGAGAAACAGCCAAACACACCAGAGGTTGAAACATTTGGTCATAAAACTGACTGCTATTTTAACAACTGGTTTTACATCTAACTATGGGGAAGTAACTCTAGCTGTAACATGGAAGTTAGTGTTATATGGATTAACTACAGACACGAAACTGCAATTCTCACAAGTACAGCTTTGAAAATACATTATGAAACTAAGTTTCCAAATGGTCCTCTCTAAATGGGTAAAATGGTTATTGAAAAAAACCCCCACACTTCATAGAACGGCTTCACCTGGAAGAGACCTCAAAGATCATCAAGTCCAACCTTCAATGTGAGGCCAATTAAATCATGTCCCCAAATGGCATGTCCACACATTTCTTGAACACCTCCAGGGATGACTCCACCAGAGCAGCCAGTTCCAATACCTGACAACACTTGAAGAATTTGTTCCTATCTCAAATCTAAACCTCCACTAGCACAGTTTCATACCATTTCCTCTCGTTATGCCACCTGACACTAGGCAGAAGAGACCAATTCCCACTTCCCGTTAACCTCCTGTCAAGGACTTGTAGATAGCAATGAGGTTTTCCCTCAGCCTCCGCTTCTCTAGACCGAACCACCACAGTTCCCTCAGCTGGTCCTCCTAAGACTGGTTCTGCAGGCCCCACACCAGCTTTGTTGCAGCATCAACCCAAATCACTGTTCAAACTAAAGCCTGATGTCACAACTACATTTTTAAAATCATGTTAAAAAAGTGTTATTCCTAATGCCATACATCTGTAGTCCTGCCCATGAATACAGGATCCAGGCTAGAAAAATGAATGTTCATTCAGTTGTTAATACCTTTTTTACATGTTATAAACAACTGAGATCAAATAGGCTACAAACAATGTATATGTTAACCAGTACCTACATCCAGAGATTTGCCTTTGCTTTTTTTCCTTTTTCAACCATCAAAATCGTGTTGATGAATGGTTTTGTAATATGTCTGATGATAAATTAACGTAAAAATGTCCAAGGTCTGTAACAGTGACCCCACAAATCAAACCTAAGATGGCAGCAAAGCTACTGCCTCAGTGGAGTTTCCCCAAAACAAATCCAGAAGCCTTGCAATATGAAAGCTACCTGCAAATTTCAAATTCATCAGCATGGTACCCTGCAAATTGCCACTGCAATAACACGTGAGCGCACAGTGATCCTTTCTCTAGTTTCATGTATTAGAAAGACAGGCATGCAGGTAGTGAAGCTCACTTTGAAATATTACCTAATTAGCTACTAGCTATTATTTCAAAGGAGGTTTCTGATCAGATACTAGCTATCACTTTACAGGATGTATCAGAACTGCATTGATCCAAACAGAAACAAAGCAAACACAAAAGTTTGTAGGGTGTGTTTCCATGTGCATGACAAACTCCTGGCTTGTTTCCTGCAGAACAGCACAGTGCAGTGTTTTGACACCACAGAACAGGAAGACAATACCTCCTTGAAAGAAACAGTAAACTCGTAACAAATGCTGGAGTTGAAACAGAAAAGAATTGCCATAAATACTGAATACTAAGCATGGAAGATATGAAAATCTTGGTTCAGGAAGGGATATGTAGCAGGCATTTACAAAACTTAGATGCAAAAATAAAACTGTGTTCTTATAAATTTAACTCCTTCAAACTGCAAAGCTTCTCAGTTCTGGAGAGATTAGCTTGCCTTTTATTTGTTATCTTTATCCTTTTGCTGGTAGTACAATTGGTGGTAGTCTAAGGCTTCACACATAAAAATAAATTTAAAAATGTAGGAAGTCAAGGCATTCAGATGAAAAAACAATAAACACATGTTACAAGCCCTAACTAGAGTTTATCTGTCCTCCACAAAGAGGTAAATTTAACTCAGAAAATCATTGCTACAATTTGCATCTGCAAATGCCAACCATTAAGTCCAGCTTGAGTATTTTTTCCTATTTTCACATGCCCTGCTCATAAGCAACAGCTGTCAGGATGCAGTTTGCATAAGGTTAATGCCTGAAGCTTTGCCTCTACATTTCTGTGTCCAAGCATTAAGTAAATAAAGCAGCAGATCATTCAGCTTTCCAAGTTGGTGGCCAAACAGGACTTGAATTACACCAGCAGTGTTCACTCAACATAACTGAGGCTCATATGCTTGTATACCGGCTTGTATAAAGTGACCAACTCAACATCCTTCATATTCATCCATCTGGATTCATTTTCAAAGGTCCCATAAGCTAAAACATCATGAAAGGGCTCCCTGTTAAGACACAGTCAATGCATCTTTTCAGGAAATGAGTCTGTGATGATTTAAAAGTTTTTTTTTTCAGAGACTTTACTGGAATGATGACTATAGTTCACTTGCTGGCAAAAGCCTTTTCTGTTACCAATCAGTTAATCATTAACCTTTCTAATATCAAGTCACTATGAATTCTGAATATTTGAACAAGGGTCATAAAGCAGACAACAGGGCTTATGCTGCAAGATAATGCTGCATTGCTTGCCATACATTCAAAGGCCCTATATGGGCTGTCCTGGATTCTCACTATCATTTTATTTGTAGTTTTCCACTGTTAATTGCATTTCATATTTATTTAGATGACTGGCAGTGCAAAACCTGAATGACAAATCTAATTTCAGCAAAGAAAATATATACACCAAACACATGGTGGTAATGTGCAGTTTTTGCCCAGTTTTCCAGCTGCCACCTCACTACACTTTGTATCAGCGTACAACCAATGTGTACACACCTGGATATCCTCCCCTTCTGCTCTACAGTCACACTAGCTGGACATGACTTCTTTCCAGCACGTATGTCCTCTTTATATCAACAGGTTATCTTCCTGATAGTAAAGAATTAGAACACATCACAACTTTAAGATGATGTTTATTTTATAGAAATATGAATTTGGACACAATCACTTGGAGCAGATGTAAGATTTCAAGTCCTCTTCTCTTTCCCAGCTACCACTTCTGGCCTTGAATCATGGCAACCCGTTCTTGTTTTGATATGCTCGAAAAGCAGTCTAGCTGAAAACAGTATCATCATGAAAAATTAATCCTTGCCTACACTTGAAAGCATACAAAGCAAACACGCCTTAGGAGACAGGGTGATCTGTCTGGCATCACATCACAGTAACACCTTTTCCTCTGGGTAATCAAATAGAGGCTACATAGAAGCCAGGTTCAGCACAAAAATGTCTCAATGACCACATCTGCATTAGTGATTTCATGTGCAAGAGGGCTTCTCTTTAGTGCAAGTTTGTGTTTTCTCTCCATTGTTTGAGAAATGAAGTATGAGTGGTACATAAAGTATTGTGTCACTCCTCACTGAAGCTCTGCACTTTTTGCAACATGGGCTTGCCCAGGTCTGATAACAGAAGTAAAATGAGAAGATGATAACTTGAAGTACTGGAATCATAACAGATCACACTAAATAAAATCCTGTCCTTCCCTCTTTGCACTGTTGTCAATTATTTTGATGTAGTCAATGAGAATCTGAAGGCTTACATCTCCATGTCCTACTAACTACAAGAGATGGTTGAGTGGAGCTCATCAATGTCTATAAATATCTGAGGGATAGGTGTCAAGATGAAGGTGCCAGTCTCCTTTTGGTGGTGTCCATTGATAGGACAAGGAGCAGTGGGTACAAGGCAGAACACAGGAGATTCCACCTCAATACGAGGACACACTTGATGGTGAGGGTGACATAACAAAATTCCAAACAAAAACCAAAACATTTCACTCCTTACCCATTTATTAACGTCATGAGTGGCAGACAAACTTGTTCTGACCAGATACTGCTTTTAGTTCTGTGAACACTATTGTCTAGCTAAAACAAAACAAAAATCTGTGCATGAAACGAAATGTTTTTGTGGTGAGCTAAGCAGTGAGAATAGATTAAGATGAGCAGAAGACAGAAACTGATTAACTTCAGCAGCTTTCACCAGTTAATGCAACAATGTTGTCAGCTGTGATGTGCTGCTTTTTTAGTTACAAGGGCCACCTAAAATGTCCATGTGCTCACTAAACCATGCTAAAAAGGATAATTCAACAAGCCATTGTACTAAGTGCACCCGTCCTGATGTCTGTGGAAAGTCATAATACATAATTGTGAAGCTACCAATTCCAATTACTTTCCTCTTCCAGGAGAAAAAAAAAAAAAAAAAAAAAGGAAAAAGAAAAAAAAAAAAAAAAAGAAGGATTTAGCACTGGTAAAGGTGCCAAATTGACAACCAATCATTCTCCTGGCAGCCAGAGCATAAACAGGTGGATGTAGCTGGAACACACTCACCCAGTGACAGCTCAGAGAGAACCTGGCACTCCACCAGTTAAAAAGGCTGGCAAATCACAGAAGTAAAAATCATCAGCTTAAGTCTCTTGACTCTGACCAAGTAATCCAATGGCATAAGAAAGGTTAACAAAGTAAAATATGTTGCAATCCTTCAGAACGATGCCAGTGCTAAAATAATCACTCTTAAGGCGATGTCAGCAATGTGGCAATCAGCGCTCTCTGCCATACACACACCCGCCACAGAAGACTTCTGTTAACTAAAATAATCTGAAAGCATGCTCTCTCTTTATTGCCTCAGGAAAAAGGGCAACACAAACGAATCCATACAGATTTTATCAGACCAAGACTCAGGACTTTTCAGGCATCTTCCTAGTTTGTTAGCTATGAATAGCAGCTGACTGTCCTGTGTACAGCACTGACCCAAGATGGAACCCCTCCTTTAATTCTTAACTAGACATGGTGCTCCCAAAAGATGTTTCCAAAAATCACATGCTGTGCAGAGAATCCAAATCTACATGTGGAAAAGGATTTCTTACATTAAATAAAATAATTACTAACTGGATAGTTATTGAAATGCCTCAGGGAGAAGAAGAGGAGTCAAAGTAGTTTTACAATGATTTTGAAAAATATAGCTGGCCAAAATTTGCAGCATGTGTTTTCTGTCAAGAGCTGCTGCAAGGTAAGATCTGTTTGGTGCAGCTGCTGCACAGGCTGCTTTGAGGCCACAGGCTTGTGAAGGATGCTTGTGTTCGGACAGATATTTATTTAAACACCTGGCCCTGGCTCTCGAACCTTATTTTCAAGTTTCATGCAGCTAAACTTCTGATATTTTTATGCAAGTTAACTATGTATAAATAGTACATGTAATTTTCATACGATACCTCCCTCTTAGACCCTCTTTTTAAAGCAGATGTACGATTTATTACATATGCACAGTTGAAGAGCACAATCATGTTGAGAGTGGACAGAAGATGGAGTCTCAGCATATAAGAATTGCTAAGCAGTAAGGAGAGTGGTGATATCTAGAGAAACATGGAGACAGCAAATCAATGCTTCACTCATTTTGCTTCTCCCTCTGTTCCTGGTTAGCCTATTTCCTGTGTGAATAGCAGCTTTGAGGAATTCCTGCATCTCGTGCAGCTACCTGTTTAGCTCTTAATAGCTTGACTGTCAGCCTGGATATCTCTTACCTCATGTAGTCTACAAAATTAACAGCAGAGAGAACGACCATGCAGCAGAGACTGCAAAAAACCAAAGCTGTAGTTTTGTGATAGCTAATCTAAAGGCACGGAAACAGCTGAGAGACTGAACTATAAATGATGTCTGTTTATTACCAGACAGATATAGAAACAAAACAAGGAAATATAAAAATGAGCAGAATAGATGCAAAATACTCAACAACATAACCGACATTGGTAAGGTCAGATGTTATTACATACTCAGTGTTCTGAGTGAGGGAGCAGCCTGCTCTTGTACAGGATTCCCAGTCATGGGATTGGTTTAAAAATATTACAGCTGCTTTGTCTTTTCTAACAGAAAACTTGTTGAGAGATGAGTTCTTATCCCTTCCTCTGCATGTGTGTGCATATAGAGAATTTTGTTTGTATGTAAATGCCTGAAAATTTTGGAACTAAAACCAGTGGCATGTGGAACTGATGAAAACGTAGCTGCTTCTAAGAAGTAGGTTTTGATGAATTTTGTATAATCTCTTTAAAGATTCTCTAATGCATATTTCAGAAGATGTTTCAATACTGTAAGTTTTAGATCAGCTCATAACTGATAATTTAGATTTTTTCAGGACTGTTCTCCTGTGGTATCTAGCTTCCAAACTGAAATGTAAGTGTGTAGTAGTTCTGAATGAAATCACAGGCAGAATATTAGATTATAGCATATAAAACATCACAAAATCCTTTGTTAATGCTAAATTAAAACCTCAGCTACGACAAACTTGCTAACACTATCTGGGAATACCAGAAATAGAGGCCTTTTGTACTTGGCAGTTTTCTTGTATGACTTATTTCTACTGTCTCTGTAAAAAGATTGATCAAACCTTACCAATGACTTTAGATCCTAAAATGTCCACAAAATGCAAAGAAAAGTCTTTTTTCTAAATAAGGTTATTCCTTATTAAAGTAATCCCAGACAATAAATAACTGCAAAGTTTCATCATTGTATGAGTGTGTAGACTTCAAATAGTTATTGGATGTTTAATATAATTCAATACTGTCAAGTGAGCCCAAGGCATTTTACTGATGTTAAACTCGCTGGGCTTTTGATTCCAGCATTCCCCATCTGCCTTCCCCAGCCCCCAGCACTATCTCTCACCTGTTGTTCCAAAGCTGAAGTCAACTCACTTCACCCCAGTATCAAACAAGCAGTTTCCTGCTCCTCCTGCTAAAGTTGGCACAAGGGAGCAGAGGCTGAAAGAGTGGTGGGAGCATGAGATCCCAGGGTAGGCAGCAGTGATTAATTAGATTGGCTCAGCTGCCTGAACAATTACAGTTTGTTCTTCCCCCCGGGATCAAGATGCTGACCTCTTCTGTAAAGTACTTTGAGGACTTCAGATGGAAAGCACTGACTGAGAGCTATACCAAAGCCTAAGCCTCACATTAGTATGCAAACATAGTGCAACTGCAATTAAAGAATTTAAGTAATAAGAAAAAAAAACAAACATATATAATTAACTTTGTACACAATGAAATTAAGGCTTACATTTCCAAAAGTCCTTAGTTCTCATTCCTGAACCAAAACAAATGGCCAGGAAATCCTGCCACACATGTGGCAGGTCTACCAGCAACTGAAAAAAATCACTCTTAACATCCAATCTGTTGCATCAGATGAGTAAATGAAAGGCAAGTTAATGGTACACTGCTTTTTAGCTAACTCTTATCTTCCTGTCTTCCAGTATGACAACAAATCACTCTTAAATACTAGCTCAGATAAAAAGGTAAGTTGGTTTTATACACTCCTAAACCAAAGTTTGTCCATATCAACATTTACTTATTTGTGTTTAAAGCCTGTACTCTCCAAAAGACTGAAACATGAGCAGCAAAAATGACATACAGCTGAGGACACAAGTACTTGGAAAGCATCACAGCAAACCTTTCCCAGTGTCTGCACCAGGGAGCAGATATATGCAGGAGTGTTCTAGTCATTGCATGCACACCCTCTTCTTGAGCTATTCACATTAAATCCATTGTCTCCATTTGCTACGAGCGCAGAACGTGCAATGGAGAACTACACTGCAGACAAGAAGTTTCAGGTTCAAGAGGGTAAGTCTACTCTAGATCAGAATCAAGCTACTTATTCTCTGAGCTTGATTGTCAGATCATTCACAAAAATTATATATTTTTAAAATAAAAGCCATAGGTCTGCTTGCTCTGTCCATTAGCAAACACGCTTAGGGTATTTGTCAACTATTTCGATTCATGCTTTAATACACACAAAAGCAATCCAGATTGCAAGTAAATCGTAAATGAAAGCAGAAATACATTTGTAAACCTCAGTCCCCCTACCATAATAATTGCTTAATATCTGGCATTAATAAAGTTTCTCCTAATGCCAGATAACTGACATTTAAACACATTTAAAGATTAACATGCATCCATTCATGCAGGGATGTGGGATTATTTAAACAGGAAGGAACATACTTTTAAAGACAATCAAACACAACATTTTATGTCCCTCTGCAAAGGACAATCAGACTTCAGGTTACACGTGGAAGACATTCTCATGCTAGCCTCTATAGCTATGGTGTATATATAAATATAGTTATATGTATATTCAAAAGGTGCACAATTCCAAATTCTGCAAATTTGGTCTGCCCATATAAGGCCACCTTTCACATGTTTATGTAATATCTAATACATCTACCTCTAAATTGCACTTGTGTAGTTTGGCATCTTAATTTTGTAGCACATGGAATGGGAAATAACTTGGTCTTTCAAGATACGGCTGTGCAAAATTCTTGGAGTACTGGAAAAGGCTGCCCAGAGAGGTTGCAGAGTCTCCTTCTCTGGAGCCTTAAAAAAACCCATCTGTATGCATTCTCGTGTGACCTGCCCTAGGTGATCCTGCTTTGGCAGGGGCGCTGGACTTGATGATCTCTGGAGGTCTCTTCCAGCTCCTAACATTCTGTGATACTGATGCAGTGCTCTCCAAGTTGGGCTAAGTGCTATATGGCAATGCCTTGCTTTGTGGTAACGTTAATAAAAACCAAAGGGTTGCGTGCTGGACATTTCAAAGGGCTCAGCTTGGGTTCCCTATGGAAGGAAGCCTGTGGCCCACTCAATTAGTCTCACTAAGACCATGCACACAAGAATAATTTAATTTCACCTCATACTCTACAGGGCCATTTATTACAGCAGACACCATGGCTCATACTGCAAGTGCTACAGGTAATGACTGTAGGTGATAGACAGAAAAAATGATTAAGCAGTTATATTGGGCTTCATTGAAAAAAAAAAATTCTAAACTAAGAAGGTAAGCCACTGTAATTTTTTTCTGACCTTACTCTTCTACTTCAAGTAATCAGGAACACTTATGTAAAAGCACATAATGAAGTCATAATAGTTTAAACCTTTTTGCTTAGGCATAGGGCAAAACTGCTAAGGGACTTGCATTGGTCTCTGTCAGAGCAATGGAGAAATTTCTAAAACTGAATCATCATACCTATCAAGCATAAATGGAATCAACAGGAATTTTGATCTTTATTTATTTTAGACAAGGACTTGGCCTTTAGTGCATAATATTTCAAAACTAGTATTGCTTATGAAACAGTCTGGAGACTGTATTTGCTACAGAGCTAAAACAAATGCCTCATCAGACCAAGGGATCTGTCTAAAACACTTGGCATAAGTCCTGTCTCTCGTCCAGGAAAAAAGCCCCAACGACTTCTATCTCTGAATAACAATAAGAAACTAGATATCAAGTTCAAAGCATATTGTTTCGAGCTAATTCCACTAGAAGATAAACTACTCTTAAAATGCATTGTTTCATGCCATAATGTGTACATTTACTATCTGAAACTCCCATTCCCTGTCAAACCATAATACCCAATTGCTCTGTGAAAGACTTAAATATTTCTTAATTATTGCAAGGAACTTTGTCAGTAACAACACTTTCAAGTGGTTAACTTCAACCAATCAACCAACAAACCCAACACAATAAAAGCCTTTGCACCATCCAGAAAATCCTTAAAAGGTTTCATCTACTTGCATTATTAAATAGTCAGAGCAACTCAATATTGATAGACAAAAAATAAAATGTTTAAATCATGCAATGGTTGGGACACCAGCTGAGGACATGAGTGAAATTCTACATTTGACTTCCAAAGATGTGAAGGTATCTGCTAAGGTTTTCTACTTACTGCATGCACAAACTGCTCACTGAAAGCCAACAAATCTAAATTTATATTTGAAGTGGTATATTTTCTCCTACACACTTATGTACAGAAAGGGTACAAGGCATAATGCCACTCTAAAGTATTTTAACAGAAAATAAAAGTGGTAAATCTAACATCTTCAATGTTGCCTCTTCCATCAGATTTTCTAAATGGACCTTTTCAAACACTGAGGAAAGAAAAGTGATACATGGTCAGTAGTAGAGACAGCTTCCAAGTAATTTAAAAATGTTAACTTCCTGTGGAATTTTGTTATCAGAAAACAGAGTTAAGAACATTTATAGTGAGCCTCTGTGGCAGGTATAACCACCCTAATAAACGCAAAGGTCCTGACACAAAGGACTGAGGCTCGTAAAGAGCTGGTAAACATTAGCGTCATGCCTCTAGATCTCAGCTGATATATCTGGGCCCAAAAGTTCTTTGGTTGCTTGGAGGACTCAACCCTCCAAAGATTAAGCAATTGTCCACTATGTGTCCTCAACAGGGTATAAAAGGAGTCCTGAAACAGAGACACAGTTGTTGGTTCCCCATGCAGCAAGCAGCCTGGCAGATGGATCCTCTCCCCTTAGACTGAGACCTCGTCTAAGGAGTCCTCAGCCCCACATTTGGTGAGTATGTGTATTTTGGGTACCTATGGGGAAATTTTTCCCTTTCTGAGTGTGTGCACATTTTGGTTCATCTCTCTGATAGTTCACCTGATTGTGCATGCATATATTGACAACCAACATCTGAACCTGTAATTGTGTGGTGTTGGAAGGAATGCAGACTAACTGCAACAAATCCACATTTTCAGATGGCTGCTGCTTTCCGCTTTGTGGGTGCCTCCACAACAATCTCTTTCACCACCTCACCAGTTCTCCAAGAAAGCAAAGCTCTCTTGAGATCTGTATGTTTTCTTCTCTAACCAGATAACACAGCTGAGAAAGCTGATCAGCATCTCTGACCTGCACTTAGCACTTGAGCTTCTGGAATGGCAAGCCCGCTCAGAGACAGCTGGTGCCTCTGAAAACTCTAGGTCCAGCCAACAATTCTACTCCAGTTTGCACCTTTCCCTACCAGACCTGCATGATCCACATTAGACTTGATGCAATGTATTTGTTTCTAAATAGAATACATAAACCACTTACTCTTTTCTAGTGAAGGGCATGCTTTGCACAGTACACATTTTGAAAACACACATTTGCATTCACTGAGCACACATAATTAGGAGAATCAAAAGTTCTTCCTTTTGAAGAGAAAATCAGTAGATCTTAACCAGTTTTAAAAAAGTAAAATCTCTAATTGCTGAGACAGTGAACTTGCATTCCTCTGTCACAAAAAATAAAAACCTTCTGCTTTGGAAAGTTTAATATACTAAGGGTAGACTTGACAGACTGTCATAAATTTGCTCGAGACATGATGGAAACACGCCATAATTATGTCATTATGTTTCAGAAAGCATATCCAGCAAAGTACATACATGTAACAGGGAAGGAAAAAAACTCAGAAGGGAAAAGCTCAGTTATTTTGTCTACCCTTGCAGCAAGCTGAAACTGTCAGCAGCACAGGCATACTTACAACATAATGCAACACATGCACACACCCAGATGAGTATTTAATTATAGACTTATTAAAACCTTAGAAATACACATAGCTAATATACACCTGTAAGATGTATCTGTATCTATACACATAGGTACACGGGGGGACACACATGTCTACAAGTACTGGAATAGCAATGGAATCAAAGACCTGCAGAAATTCTTGATTCCTACCAAAATAACCCTTACAAATAACTAGTTCAGAAAAGGTAAAAGAAATTACTACCATTGTGTAAGAATATAAATAGCATGTTCCTTGATTTCAATACATTCAGCAATCCTTAACTCTACACCAGAAATTCTCAGACTAACAACCTAACAGCAGCATATAGCAGCTTTAAGAAATCAGCTTTTAAAAGATCACACTTGAACTAGTTATATCAGTTTAACAAGCATCATTAAATTTCTATTGCTGCTCATCATTCAATGCCATTCTTCATGACCTTGCTGTTTGCAAATACCTCAGTCTTGTGATAATTCTTCAGCTAATTACACGTGATTACTTACATTGTTTAACCCCTTAATACCCAGACTAGAGTATAATCTGAATGATAATGATAGAAAATTACTGTATCCGAACAACTTCATAATCTCACTTCTGCAGTAGATGAGGAAAAAAAAAGTCACAGACTGAAAAGTGAATTAATGATTTCTAGTTCATTTTGGGTGGAATGCAAATAAATGCTCATTAGCAGAAGTTTTGTGGACAAGGAAACTATAGTTTCCTGCTCTCTTAAAACAAACAGGTCCAGTCATAGAAGAACATTAAAAACTCTTGCTGGCAATGATGCCAACATGAGAGTTGGTCATTATGGTTCAGCTCATGAGATGTACTGGTTAATATTAACTGTATCTATGTATCCATGCATTCAGGCAACACTAAGAGTGCCCAAGCAAAAATGACAGTGTTATACAGAAGTATGCATCAAGACCGTGTAAGCTGTTATCCACTGTTTCAGAAATGGCACCACAGTTAGGTAAGTGATTTGGTACTTCGAACTCTAAATTCCCTGGACCCTCAACTCAGGAATGATCTCTTGGGAAGGAAAAAAAAAATACCTCAAACAACCACACACAACACAGAACCAACCAAACAAAAACTAACCAACTAAACAACAACAAAAAAAAAACCAAACTAATTCTTCATTGCCAAAATACTGAAAACTGGTAGTGACTTAGACATAACACAGAACACCTTCTGTGCTTAAAGGCCTGTTCAACACTGTAACTCAGCCATGGAAACTGTCACCTTGTTTGTAGCTTGACTCATTGCTCTGGCAACCAGATTGCAAGGTTTCAGTTCAGGCCATGTACATTCTGCACAGGAAATGTTAATGCCTAATGATTAAATTTCTTGTCTGTTCATTGCCACAGAAGGACAAGGAACAAAGGCCAAAGATACATTTCTGTATTAAAGCGACTTCCAAATATTTCTGTTCCTATGGACTCTCATTTAAAAGCAACCTGACCAGTACACTGTGCAATGAATCCCTTCGCATCTGACAGTACCTTATGAAAAAAACCTGCAAATGTGTGAACAATTATTTGATGTGATGATACTCACTAGGCTCTTTATCAGATCTAAACCCTACACAAATGAGAGACAAAAATAAATCTAGCCTGCAGATAGTTAAATAACTGAATTTATAAAGCTGGCTGAACAAACTGGCTCTATTCAGGTTTCATTTTTAAATCTTGTTACTGCTTGTTACTGTTACTATTGGTGAGGATTTGCAGACACTGTGCCTGTCAAGCTTCCTGATCAGTGATAGCTTTGAAACTGAGCTAAAGCAGCATGGAGAAAAAGTCAAAACTGGATTTACTGTCATTTCAACAACCATTTTAAACCTGTTCTCACTCAAAGAAATAAAAGTGATGAAATTTTCATGCTTTCAGTTTACTTTGTATTGTTAGTAATAAACTTTACCTGAAAACATAAAATTTGCCAAAGCAAGTACAGAAAGGAAAAGTCCTGATTGATTTTTCTTTCCATTATTAATTTCTGGGGATTCTTTTTGGACTGGATTTTCACTGGCAACCAAGACTGCTGAATCAGGTACATAAATCTGGGGCATCATTACATGTGTGATTTTCTACAGCATGGTCAGCCTTAGAACTTGTTTTGACAGTAAACTTTAGACAGGTGTTATGAGTTGATTTACCTCCCTCTTCTCACAATCGAACACGTGCCTGACACAACTGTTAATGACAAATGGCTTGATAGAATTAAACCTAATATCATCAATTCCAAGATAAAAAGTATGGGAGGTAACGAGTGAGCAAAGGTATTTGTTCAAATGTGTGTAATCAGTACATTTTGCCAAAGTGTTAATTAGGATGAAGGGTGTTACTTTACCTCAGAGAACACTGCCTTATCCTTAGGTATCAGAGAGAAACAAAGGAAATAATTTTTTTTTTAGTGAACAGCAGACTTTGAAGGGTACTTGCATATCTTGATGAAACAAGAGGATTTTTTAGTGCAGGAAATATTCTGTTATGCAGCCATTACAGTGAAAGAAATAGGTCTAAGCTGCTTTTTCCTGTGCAGAACTTTACTTACATTTTCCCTGTTCTCTCTCAAAGAAGTGATGGAGACTTATCTTCAGCTATAGGCTCATCCTCCTTTGGGGGGTACTGGCGGAAGGGTGAGCATTTTGCTTTTCTTTGAAGTGCAAGCACACACTGGAGATGAAAGCAACTGCATTATTGTCTTTGATGTTTTTGATACTGAATTTTTCGTTTGATTTTCCTTTGTAGACATTCAGAAAGTAGATTTGCTTCCTCAATCAACCTTACCCTAAATCCTTACTAGGTACTTATCCCCTTAAATATCTGAAATTGATAGCACTACTTTTAAAAGTTCAAGTTTTGAATATTTTAGTACACTAAAAAAATACTATTATGCCACAATCTCTTTACTTGTGAGTCCTTAATTGCACTGTGTGCTAAATAAAGTGAAAAAGGAAATGCTTATAACTTAAGTGAGACACCACAAAGATAACATGCTTGAAGAAACAAAAAACCCTTATTCACACTAACTCCTCATGCATAGCTTGTCATCTTTGGAAAAGCATACTCTAAACTAAACCCCCAAAAGCTGTTCTTCCCAGGAGTGAAGGTGTAAAAGCTAAATCCTTCAAAATTTTATTTGCATCTCCAAGATGATTACTTAGGCGAGTAAGGAATACCTGAATGGTGGGTTCTAGGACTCCTAGGCACAAATAGAAAGAAATGAAAAGACAGATAGAAGAAAACAGAAAGCAAATGGAATAGGAATTCATGAGAGACAAAAATTACATATAAATTGCCTCTCTTGAATGTACAGCTAGTTAATTTCTCTAAAAATCAACATTTTACACTTTGGGATATGTGTATAATAATCATACATACTAGCTTCAGATTTGTTGCCCTGTAGATATATTCCCTTTTACATACATTTGGAAAGGCAAATGAATCTTAAAACTGAGTAATTCCTGTTTCTTTTAAAAGGTATTTTATTTTCGTCTTGCACAAAAATGTATCAAAATGGAAGTGACTAAAATTTTCCATATGATTGAGGATCTCCTACTTCAATTTAATATTGGCCAAATACATTCTTCCAGAAAGCAAAGAAAATTTAAATCCACGTGTAATCGCACCTGGCTGAGAAAAGCCTGCCAAGACAGTTAGCATCACCACTTTTGCTCTCTGATCGGAGCAGAGTAAATCCAGCAAGCATAGCAGAACATTTAAAAATCTCATGTGCTTTTTACTTTACTGAGTTTAATTTGAAGGCACAGCAGAGAAGCACATTAAAGTCCAGTGGGAGAAGGAAAAAAAAAATATAAAGGTTGAAAATACCAACAGCTGTGGCAAGAGCTGGCACACAAAATTTTTTGTCCCTAAATACCCTACAGGAGTGCCTAGTTATCTTAAGGAATTTCTTAACAGCAATGCCAGTGCGACATAATTTTTTTCAAGCCCTCAAAGTAAGTGAGAGCATAAAAGTCATAATTGAGGATGTTTTTATCTTTACAAAAGGGTGTCTCCAAAATACTGATTTCTCAAATACAGCTCTGTTTCTCATGTGATATATAGGACTCTGCTATTGACGGAGAACTTAGGGTTTTTTTAGGATGTAAAAATTAAAAGACAACTACCAAAAAAAATTCCAACTATTTAATTGAAAATGCTGCTCCCTCCCTTCAAACTTCCATGCACACTTTCAGTGCTTAAGCCTCAGTAAGAGCTGTGTTAGGTACTTAACACAGAAAGGTAACTGTATCCTAAAGTACTTACAGGCAGTACCTACATCTGTGTTGTGCTTAGTTTGATTATGCTACAGAAAGTTGAGAATACTTTTTTGTCTCTGTGTGTCTTACTCTACCAAATATGTGTAATGCAAGATGGATGCTGAAAGAGTCACTCAACATTCAAATCTGTCTATAGTAATCCTTCTCCAACTGTGGCCTTATCGATTTAAGTCAGCAATGGCCTCAGTCTAACTGAGTCTAACATTTGAAGTTCACCATCAAGAGGGGAGAGAGTTACAACCACCTATGACAGCTGACTCACTCTAATTCCAGAAGTCTCCTCCCCGGCAGGGTGACAGGGAACAAATAGCCTCTGTAAGGGAGTTGCAGGCTCTTTCCGAAGCATTCTCCCACTGGGCAATCTCTTCATGTAATTTTGACATAATGGAGAAGTTGTTGGTGATCCTAGAGCACCCACATAGAGAAAACTGTAATTCCATTCACAGTGCAGGAATCCTGTGCCAGAGTACACATGAGGAACTGGCAGAAACCTCTCTGTACCAACAGCAGGTTATCCACTGAATAGTTTGTCATCCTGGACTAAATGGAGATAGGGAAGCAGTTAGTTCTTAAACACAACTAAATGGGCGTGCAGAGAGGAAAACACTATCAAAGGAAGTGAAGCAAGACGTGGTCTACTATAATTTATCAAGTGGCTTCCATTGTGTGCGTAGGCATAAAAGGTAGATGCGAAGATCTTGGAAAGTAGCAAAGGTACTGTTGGGGGGAAAGATCCAAAGCCAGATCGAGGGAAGCAGGGGAGTTCTTTGGCAGAGGCAAGCACCAGCTGACAAGCACAGCCCCAGGTAAGACCCGACAAGCGTGAGTGGCTGATGCGGCAGTGCGGGGGCAGCGCTAGGACCCGGCGCGGGCTGTTTGGGACACCCCCAGGGAGCGCCGGCGGCCCAGAACGCCCGGAACCGGGCAAAGAACCCAGGCTTTGCGCGGCAAGGGCGCGCGTGGTCTCAACTCTGCATGCCAGTCAACACGGGGAGTAGTCGACGGTGAGCAAGGGTTGCAGTCCCGGCAGCGGGGCGCGCACCGCCCACCCCGGTGAGGACCGATACCTCCGCCCAGATGGAGCTACCGGAGGTGCTGTGCGACGTTGACTACGGGCAGCGCCGCAACCCTTCTCCTGGGGTGGAGATGGGAGGCAAACTTTCCTGCAAAAGCCGTGCTCATGTAGAGCACCTCCTGGAGCAGGTGGCTGAGCTGCAGGACAAAGTCCAATGGAGGCAGACAACCAGATTCCTATGCAGTCTGTGCTGATCTCACAGCCTGCGGCCAAATAGCCCCAAACTCCTCCATCAGCACAGCCAGAAACAGAGAAGGTAGGCAAGGGTGGGGAATGGGAAACTAAAATTAGCAGGATGAAGAAACCTCCATCAACGTCCGAGGTGACCCTGCAGAACCGGCTTACAACTCTGCAGATGGAGGAGGACAATGAGCCTGCGTGTGGTAGGCCCAGAATCAGGTCTTGGAGGACTGTTTATAAGAGCTTGTGGTGTTAGGACAAGGGACAGTGTTTTAAACCAGCACAAGGTTGATTTTAGATTTGAAATTTAAGAGGAAGTTCTTTGCTACGAGAGTGGTGAAACACTGGAATGGATTACCCAGCAAAGATGTGGATGTCCCCTCTCTGGAGGTATTCAAGGCCAGACTGGATAAGGCTTTGAACAACCTGCTTTAGTGGAGAGTGTCCCTGCCCATGGTTGGAACAAGGGGATCTGTAAGGTCCCTACCAACTCAAGCCATTGCATAATCCTACGATAGCTGAGCAAGTACTCTTAAACAGTAATGACAACATAATGCTCACCAGTGTAAGCTGACATGGAGCACTACTATTATAATTCAATAAAAGCAATTTCTTAATAGAATTGTTCTGTTTTGTGCCTTTTTTAAAAACAGAGATATGAAAATTAGAAGCAAACAGAATTGTTCATCATGAACAAATGACAAACTTTCCTGCATTCATATATTACAGCTACTCTGAAATAAATTATGCTACTTAACATTTAACAACTGTCTCTGCAGTAAGGCACTTATTTTTAATCCATTAAACCAGACTATTTCTTTTTGATATTTCTTTTACCATTATTTACATTTGCATTCTACAGAAACGTGCTTTATGGCATAACTATATTGAATTACTTCTGCTGCTATACAATTCCACCCAAGATTTTTTTCCCCATAACACTCTTTCTGCCCTCTAAATAAGCAGCCTTTCCCTGGATAACTGCCAGCAGAGGTGCTAACAGATGAGCAGCCTTGCAAGCAGTTTTTCCAACGGGACAGACACTTGCCTTGCCACTCCAGAGTAACTGCTCGCCTGTGTGTTCCACAGCCTCTTAATCTGTAACACACAGGTTATTTTAAGCAGTTTAAAAGAGCTCACTTTCACTAAACCAGATCTTTGTACTCAAATAGATTAAAGAGAACAAACATAAAAAGCTCTGCTGTCAACTGTCAGAGAGCGATAACATGTGACATGTGGGAAAGGTTGCTTCAACCTATTCTGGTAAAGGAGACCTGTCCACAGTTTGAAGTGTTCAGAAAGGAACCCAGTTCTGAGAAGAAATAGGATTTTTCACTTTCTGGAAAACTGATGGGTGTGTTGGAAGACATTTGAAGAGTTAATACTAGTAGCACTAACTTCATGTGGCATTTTTTTTTGAGCGTTAGGAGATAGGTAATTCACTGGGTTTTTGAAAAACACATTTCTTTTAAACAGCTGTATTCTCAGCACTTAAACCCCACCATCTATATTTATCTTTTCCAAGAAGTAAATATAATTTTATCTAAGAAAATCTTTCTTTAAAAAAGCAACCACACAACAATTTCTGACTCAGTTGTTGCTCAAATATTTTTTCTGCCTTTCACTATGTTGCAGTGTGACAGAATCCAAACTAGCATAATCTCAGCTCCATGGACAGGAAGCAAAGTTAGGAGCAAATGAGGGCTAGCTTGAGCATGTTTATGATAAATATAAGAGTTTTCCTGGACTAAAGGACAGATGGCAAAGAGAAAGGCAGAGACAGAAAAAATCCACTCCATTAAGAGTAATGTACTGGGATACTGGGCTAGAAGCCAAAACCAATGCATCCTTCAGCATGAAAGACCAGCTCACCTGGAGACAGTGAGAATGGGAATAATTTCCACAAAAGTAGTGATTGGAAAGAGAGCAAACTTCTTTCTGAAGAAACATTGCATTTAAAATACAGAATAGCATTGGGGTAAAATCTCAAATTGCAGGTCAGAGACAAGCTCTTTCCAAAAGAAATTACTGGATGATTTTCCATCCACCTTACAAGACCTCAGCTTCTATGGAATAAGCTGTTGTCACCAAACATCATTTTTTCAGTTGCTGTTTCATACTATTTTGAAAATGTATTTTTACAACATTTATGAGAGCCCTGAGCCTTCACAAATGTTGAAGAGAGTGAAAAGCATATTTTAGATATCACACTTCTTTATTCTGCCTAACTGGCAGCTTGCTGGGAAAAAGATGGGTGCTTGCTGGCTCTCTACCAGTCTCCTACTCCTAGTCTCTGACCACTGAGATGCTTCTGAGTGAAGTGGATCACTTGACCTCACAGCAGAGAAGAATGGGTACCCCCAATCCTTCTGTTTCCCTACTACAGCCACATGGACATAAAGGGAAAGCTTGATACACCATATGAAATCCCAGTCCTCTACTGCTGAAGCACCTTACCATTTCTACATGTTCAAGTTCCCATCAAAGCCACTTAACATGAAAATACTATTATGAGCAGAAATTACTAACACACAGGAAGACTATGTCCTAGATTTTAGTCTCAAAAAAGGAACTTAACCTGAGGGTCAGATGACCAACCTTCTACATGAGCATTTCAACTTTTCTATGTGTCTTTCTTCCATGTATTAAGTAGGAGTAAATAGTTTTTTCTTTCATACTACTGATTTTATTATTAGAAGATCATTTCACAGTAATATGACATTGTCATGCTTCATTACACCTTTCTACAACTCATAGTTCAGGAATTCCTTTGTCAAGTGATTTGAAAGTAAACTTTATGTTGGTAGAGTTTGCTTCTGTTAAGTCCAGAACCCTAAAATGCAGAATTGCTTTCAGGGGCCTTAAAAGGAATTTTCCAACTGTGAAGCCTAGTATTGCTGATTAAAATGGTATCCGGAGCAAAGCTAAATAATACTGCTGGGGTTAAATGCTGCAGTTACTAAGCAGAAGAGACCAGGAAGAAAGCCAAGTTTAGCTGATTTCCCCAAATGTATCACTCTGACCATCTGTGAGAGATGTAATGTTCTCTTAAGAGAAGAAATGATGATAAAAAAACGGGTTGTAGGATTGTCTTCATAAGTATTTTGTTGTTGTTCAATTAACTCTTCAGTTATAGCCTTCCCGAAGCACCCAAACCCAAAACTACTAAACACTGTTGGCTTTCATAATGTGAAGTGTTTTTTTTAGGGTATGCACACAGTGCTATAGGTGAATCTCCTGTAACTCACCACTGTTAGATGTTGCAAACCTTTTAACTTCACAATGTTTTACCAGCTTTATAAACAGATCACCGGCTACAGATTTTTAGGAGCAGAGAAGAACTCACCTATCCATATTATGCATGCATTTGTGCATAACCCTGCATGCCTGCCTGCTGCCTAAGTTACTGCAAATGAAAAAGGAAAATCTGCTTTAGAAAAAAACCAAACCCTAAGTGACTAATAGCTGTCCATCTGTAAATCTAATCTTACATCTCCCGGAAGGTGCTGCAGATATCAGAAGCGCACATACTGACATTAAGCAAAGTGACTATCTTATTATGATGCTATCTACAAAGGCAGATTTCATTTACCCTTTATGTTATTTCTATGGTTGTAAATCACTGACCATGAATGGCAGAGGCTTATTACTTCCTAACTGCTCTCATCTGCTGGGTTGATCACTGGGACAGGTTGCATCCCTAAAGCAGTCCTAATTTGCAGGGATTACAGAATGGATTGCTTGGGGCCTTGCTATGCAGTACAGAACTACAGAAATACACTGTTGAGGCTATTTCTCTAAATCATAATTCAGCCATCAGCAAACACACACGTACACACACACCCCACCACCAAAAAGCCAAGCAAAAAAACCCCACCAAACCCTATGACAATTTTAAGCAAATCATACCATCTTTTTTTTCTTTTCAACTCAGATTTGAGTTTCTTGTTGCATGTGATCTCAATAACACAGCATTTTCAGGGGCGGGCTAGGAATAATTTTCTAATATTATTTTAACAAAGGCCCAAAACATGGTGGCTTATAAAACTCTAAAGCTGCACAAGCTTATCTGCCTCCACTCAGGCACACTTCTGTTGCCCTTTAGTACCAGATACAACAATCTGATTAGTTTATCTCTCTACACATACTAAGGCATAGTTACTGTAAAATATGAAAATGCAAAAAACCCCCACACTTATTCAAATATATTTTTGCTCTGATGCAGAACATTACAAGGAGGACTACAAAATTAGCCATATGAATCTAAACATTCTTTCTAACGCAGACAGCAGAAGATGTGATTACCTGTATTGAGGCTCACATGTCATTATCCACTGAGACACAGACTTTAAAAGTAATTACCAAGAAAAAATGTTCTTCATCTATTACTTAAAATAAGTTGGAGTTGGATACTTCTTTCTATTTGTCTTTGGGAAAGCAGAAAAAGACAGACAGTTTTCACCTGTTTGTTTTTCCATATTTATGTTCAGTTTGCTTTTCCCTATCCTTGTTCAGAGTTTTCTTTCCCAGATAATCACTGGAAAAATACATTCTAATCACAAGCAAATTGCCAGATAACCTATTTTCAAATCTGTTCATTATTTTCCCTTGTCTGTACTTCTCTGTTGCATTACAACTTATCAGAAGTCATTGACCCTACTCATTGATGGGATGTAAAAAAATAATTGAAAAAAAGTCCATAATTGCAGTGAATTACTGTGTGTTGAAGTTTTGATCAGAGTGAATTCTGAGCTATGAATTCCCAAATTCTGCATTACTCTGTATAGAAGGATACGTTTGCTACGATGTAGTCAAGACTAGCCATACAAAAAAGTTGATTATAATCACAGTATCACCAAGGTTGGAAGAGACCTCACAGATCATCAAGTCCAACCCTTTACCACAGAGCTCAAGGCTAGACCATGGCACCAAGTGCCACGTCCAACCTTGCCTTGAACAGCCCCAGGGACGGCGACTCCACCACCTCCCTGGGCAGCCCATTCCAGTGGCCAATGACTCTCTCAGTGAAGAACTTTCTCCTCACCTCAAGCCTAAATTTCCCCTGGTGCAGCCTGAGGCTGTGCCCTCTTGTTCTGGCACTGGCCACCTGAGAGAAGAGAGCAACCTCCCCCTGGCCACAACCACCCCTCAGGTAGTTGTAGACAGCAATAAGGTCACCCCTGAACCTCCTCTTCTCCAGGCTAAACAATCCCAGCTCCCTCAGCCTTTCCTCATAGGGCTGTGCTCGAGGCCTCTCACCAGCCTCGTCGCCCTTCTCTGGACACGCTCAAGCATCTCGATGTCCCTTCTAATGACTGTGGCAAAAATTGATTAACTTCTTTGGTGTATATAAGAGTATTCTAAAACCCCTAGTTAAATATGTTCTTTATGATGTAATGCCTGAATGAAATGGGAAGATATGCCATTCTCATTAATCACTATAACCTTTTCCTTTTATTCCCAACTATTGACACATATCCTTGTCTGCCAAGAACTCTGTGAATATCACTGGGGCCTTTAGAACCAATAAAGAATCTGGAAGTAGCAAACAACTTCCAATTTGGGACAGGTTAATTTGTTTTGAGAGGAAAAAGTCCCACTGCAACTGGAAACCAAATCATGTAATGTCCTGGATTAAAAGTTAATACTACCTTAAAAGAAAAAAAGAAAGAAAAAAGAAAGAGTTTTCACTCATATTAAAAAGACCCATTTTTCCTCTTTTTTTGGGCACACTTGAACTGCAGTCTCTTGAGATGCTTGCCTGACCCAAAGCAGTACAACTGCCAAGATAGTGACACAGAAGAGCGTGGATAAAAGGGATAGAACATAAAAAGAGTGACTGCAAACAACCATGAAATGGAAGCATTTTTGCTTTTCCTGTCATAAAATAACTCATTCCATAAAGCACCTCAAGATATGGTGACAGGAAAGGGTAGCAGGGCAGCAGGCTTACATGCATTTGTGTCCCCACCTCCCCGGCAGTGAAAGCAAGGAGAGAGACCATGGCAGTGCCTGATACAGCAGTGACTTGAGTTATACATGTTAGAAACCATGACTAGCAACACCAAAGTGAAACCGATGAAGTGAAAGTTGCAAAGGAAAAAAATATTTTTAAAATCCTGAAAAATTAAGGAAAGGGTTGGGGTGGATTTTTGCTTCTTTTTTCCCCTCCTTTGGAAGAGTCTGCAGGTACAAAATTATTACACTTTTATTTTACCACGATATGAAACTAGAAACAGTAGTTAGAAAAGCATCTTCTAACTTACACTGTCCCACAAAGCTTTTCTCACATCTACAGATGCATTTATTATTTCCTGTTTGTGCCACCTCTGATTTTGCCTACTCTATTTTTTTTCCCTTTCAAGTTGAATATATTGTTTTCCATATATTACACTCATAATGGCACTCTGTATCATTGTATCCTGCTAGCTTTTGCTGAGGACTGATTTATAAATTATACCGATTTCTTGGTCTTCTCACACCTTGAACTCATTTATTTATTTGTATGTTCTTACACAGTAAATTTCAACTGTTATCGACATTTGCCCTATGATTCACTGTGAACTTATTTGAAAAGTCTCTTAGTCTACATGGATACTGTTTGTAGTATTTTCTTGTGGGTTTTTTGTCTGCAAATTCATAGGCTGTGTGTTCCCCTCTTCATGACACAAAGCTGACATTTTTAACCAGAGTGAGATTATTTTTTCTGTGTCATCATCAAGCCTTACAGCTTTACCACACAAGACAGTTCCTTGTGACCTCAGCCACAGAAACGGAGTAAGTACAAGGGTGTTCTTCCTAAGAATCCTCCTCCCAGCTTCCCTTCATTTTCCTTCTCTGTTGTGTGTGTTAACTCTGCCAGCTACTACATATCTTGCTAGATCAGTATTTGGTCCTGGTCCAAAATCAGCTGTCCCCCCATTCTCTTAAAATGTCTATACAGGTCTGCTTTAGATGAAACAGCAATGGATGAGATTGCACATCACAATTTTGATATGCTGTAAATGTATAGACACCAGTTGTACTAAAGCCACAGCTACAGGGCCACAAAGATGATCAGAGGGCTGGAGCACCTCTCCCATGAGGACAGACTTAAAGAGTTGGGGCTGTTCAGTGTGGAGAAGATGAGGCTCCAAGGTGACCTTATTGTGGCCTTCCAGTTTCTGAGAGGGACCCAGAAAAAAGCTGGGGAGGGACTTTTTATGATATCAGGTAGTGACAGGACTAGGGAGCATGGAGCAAAGCTGAAGAAAGGTAGATTCACAGTGGAAGTGAGAAGGAAGTTCTTCAGTATGAGAGTGGTGAGAGCCTGGAATGGGTTGCCCAGGAAGGTGGTACATAACATCCTAGCAGTGTTCTCTTCTAAGCAGCAGAGTCCTACTCATCCAGCCACAATGTCAGCAGATGGATCTACACACCTTCTCGTACATAAGCTGATGTCTGTGCTCACTTCCACATTTTAACTGAGTCAGGCACAGACTACATAAAAATTAATCAAAATTAGAACTTAGAGAAGAAAGAGCTATTGCAAGCTCTCTGATATTTCTTTTATTGTCTCAATCCTACAGGATCACATTATTCATATAAAGCAGTCTTCCGCCCTCTGAACAGCTCCACTGTTAAAGATTAGGAGCCATCAACTCAATTTTTACATGTTGTATGCAATTACAGAAGAGACACTGGACAACTAATAAACCCTGTTTAAAGATTAATACAATACAATTACTACATTTCTCAAAAGAGTTACGAAAAAAATGATGATAAACTCAAAGGCTATAAAAAACTTTTTGGCAGAATCAAAAAGGAGGTCTATTAGCAACAAGTGCAACCTGTCTACAATGGTAAGACAACATATAAGAACATTTCATCTGGATTACTTTTTTTGGTTGTTGTTGTTTTAGTTATTACTTCCATGCAAATACTCCACAGATGAGCCAATGTACTGAATTATCTGTGTGATAATATATTCAAACATTTGACATTTACATTAATTGGAGATAATGAAGAAAATATTCTTGTTGTTTGTTGGATGAGACTAAATGGGCTGGAAATTCAAATGAATAAAACATTGTTACAGCATACACTGTACACCTGTTCATAGCTCTATTGACAACTTGATATTTGAATTAGGTGCATGCACAGCAACAGAACAAATGACCATTTTTACACGCACAGGATAGAAGTAAGCAACCAGAGCTCAGTGTGTGGGGTCGCTTAGACCACAGAGCTTTGACAAGTGCTTAACTAGCCCCAAATGCCTCCACTTAGTCATGACTTCTAATTTTGTAAGTTATTTACACTTTGGTAGGTTCAAAGCTGGTGGAAAATGCCTTCTCTGGCGGCTTGATTGACAGTGTAATTATACTGTGGTTTTGTTTTTAGCAGTGTTATGCAGAATCATAACGCCATAAAACCAAAATATAAATGTTACAAGCTTTTAACTTTGACAAGGTCATTCTGAAGCCTACCAAAGAGATGTCATGAAAAACCACAGCCATCATTAGCCATGTCCTGTAAGTACAGCTGTACCTCACGTTGATATTTCCATATCAATTTGAAGATTGTACTTTTGAAAACCAAAATACTCAGAAGAAACAGTCCAGGTATTTATCCATTTTAATTAATATTACTTCTTTTAAGGAACTGCCTAGAACGCCTAGTTTCAAGCTAGATCCCTCTGTGTGACTGTATAGAGCTAACTTCAGCTAATGCCTTGTAGAAATTTCTGCAGACTTTTAGCTGCAGAACATCACAATTCAATAGAATGTCAACAGCCCTATAGAATTTAGCTTTTAAATACCTTTGATCTATTCTTCTGACGGCTCATGATTATTAGGGATTTCAGATCTTTTGAAGAGGCTATTTTAATTTTTCCCAGTGTGTAAAGAATCTATTTTCAAAATACAAAATTGTTGCAGTCTATAAAATCTAAGGATTGGCTTTAAATTGCATAGAAAGCTCATACATATCTAGTTAGGGCATGTTTCTTCCCATGAAGAAACACGTTCCCAATTTGCAAGGAAAATCTTTCATCCCACATTGAACGGTCCAGATTTCCCCTGCCTGCCTTCATCTTCATTGGATACAAGAAACCCCTCCTTCAAGTTGTGCTGAAAAAGTGCTGATTTCATAATTTTAGTTCACTATTTCTATTTCCTTTGGATTTATCCCACATGAGGGTTATTATTCAAAAGGCAAAGCCACCTTGGCTGCTCCTTAAAACTCAAGGCAGTTAATAGTGTCAAATAAGGAAAGAGACCCATAAAAATTCCAAGGAAGAATAAACACAGATCCTTTAGAGGCACACTATTGCTGTCCAATATATTTACCTGTAACAAATTCTTCCAAGAGGCTTTATTTCTCATCATGCAGCTCTCCAACAGAACTTCACCTTTTCTCTTAACTTCCTTTTGTCTGCAGCTTTTAGGAACACACAGTACCAGAACCTTCTGTTTCCCAAAAAGTAAGGAAAAGCAGCTGGGAGAGAGTGAGCTCAGGTAAGTGAGCTTATCACTCATAAAACTGTTGTATCTCTTCTCCAGGCTAGTTAGGTCACCCTAGGGAAGAAGCTAAATTGCTAGAGACCCACATGACAGGCCTTACTGTGAAACAATGGCATTAAGGACTTGAATTCCATAAGTGTTATTGCCAGAAATAATTAATTATATGCATTCTGTTACACAGAAGACGATAAGAAAGGCTTACAGACATAGCACTTTATTTGCAGGATCTGTAACTGATGGTGTTTATCAGCTCTAACAGGATTTTTACCCCAGGGGTGGAGAGGGTGTTCAAAAACATAAAAATGCTTCAAAAACCATTAACCTCTACTTAGTCTGGCACCCTCAGTGGAAGGTCATCATCAGGCCCTTCAAGTAGAAATGATAGTACTGACATCTGTTGTAGTGTTTAGGCCTGACAGGTGTAAGGCTATCCTGTCATATAGTATCAAAATAGAGGTTAGAAAATTAGTTTTAGGACATTAAGCTGATCCCTCACTCTACTTTGAGCAGGGGTAGGCCAGTATGAGGAGCCTCCCTGGAAGGCAGAGCAGACTGCAATATTCTTCCTCTTATATGCTGATTGCAACACCCTGGTCTTTCTGAACAGCACTCAGGCTTGCATAGTCCTTTAGGTATCTTAACCTTTTGGATGCCCAGGATCAGACATTTGAGATATCTCTAACACAGAATCATAGAAGCATGCATTTGCTGGCAGCTCTTAAAGATTGTATCTGGTTCCTGTGTTTTCCCAAAGATTGCATGACAGAGTGTTGTGGCTTGCTGTTCTCATACTGCTATTCTTCATTTTGCTTCTGAGTACTCTTGTTCAGCTCTTCTTCCTAGTTAGGGCAGAGTCATTTCCAATCCCAGCTGATGCCTTCATAGAAGCTTGCTATCTGCTCTGTGGCTGTTGGTTTCCCCTCTCTTTTTTTTGTGGAGTCTTCTGCCCTGGAGATATTCAAGCCCTGTCTGGATATCTTCTTGAGTGATCCTGTATATGTGATCCTGCTCTGACAGGGGGTTTGGACTAGATGATCTTTCGAGGACCTTTCCAGCCGCTAACATTCTGTGACTCTCTTGCTGCTTTACATACCTGCTCACATGGCATTATGCATAAAGCCCCGCTCATAATCAACCCTCTAAAAGAATATCATGTCAGGAGTGTCAGTGAAAGAGAGAAACAATTCTACTTTGAGATATTTTATTTCTCATTATGTCCAAGCGGTCAGGGAAAGAACAAAAAAAACATGTTCTTCATACCTGCTCCTCAACCTAAGCACTTCTTTGTCTTTCACAAACGCTGCAGGCAAAGTGCATGAAGAAATGAATACACAAGTGGTATCAGTAGAACTCAGATATCAATTTCTGCTTCCCTGTTGTCTTGTTATAAACAAAGAACTGTCTATAGGAGGCTCAAATGAACAATGGCTCACTAGTGCTTCTCTTAAGCCACTTACTATATGGTAAGCTGTTCTAAAAAATGACCTCTTCTATTATCAGATACCCAGAACAGCACTATTTCAACTTCCCTGTGACAGGAGATCCCAGATTTCAGCCTGGTACTGCAGTCCATTAAAGGTAAATGTGACAACTCACATAAAGGCTTCCACAACTGTTCTACAAATATGTGGCTTCACCTGCTTGGAAAGGTCTGAGGAAAAGCCAAATCCAGCAGTAATCACAAAAGAAATCTCCCAACAGCAGATACACCATGTCTGTCTATAATATCTTCAGGTAGAAACAAATTGTTGTAAAGAGCTAAGATTATTTTCTAATACAGGAATTATTACTTCTTATCTTCAAAGCATAATATAGAAGGCACGTGCACAATACTAATAGTTTTTAGAATATATACTCACTGTAAGAATTCTATTGATACTCATGAAAAAGGAAGCTCCATACAATGTTTGTTGCTGCAATTAAATTTTTAAAGAAAGACTAGGAAACAAGGAGAAATCTGCTAGGCACTACGCCTTGTCTGATTCTCAAGAGCAGATGAAACCAAGGCAGTCATTTTAACTCAGGAAAGTGTACACCACCTTTCCTTAGGAATACGCTATGTAATGGTTAATACAGCACAGCCACTGAGATCTCCCAGCACACTGCATTCTTTGGGTCTGTGAAGCAAATGCCAACAAATCAGAACTGGAATTACAGTTCTAACCCTGATTTTTACCTCAAATACAAAGTGCGTAACCTGTTCCAAGTTTCTTCATCAGACTGCCAGGAGAACGTAAAGGATCCTTTTGTTGACTTGTACGTAGAGACACATTACAGAAAGAACCTGTGGCCTACAGGTGTTACAAAAGAACGTCTATATTTACACAATTCAGATTATTTGATCTGTTTGCCACGGTCTATGATATTCCATCTGTGAAATAAGGGATGGAGAAGAGCTCTCAAACCAGCTCGTATACGGCCCTAAGATAAGCATTAGCTCCTATGGGAGTATTCTGTATCCTGAATGCTATCTCTTGCTAAAACCAGGGAAGCGTATAGTCACAACTTCTCTCTTGATGTTAACAGCCCTGCTAACTTAATTGCAGTTACAATGATAAACTGATGATTTAAGAAATCAATAAATCTTCATTTATGTCTCTTATAACCTTCCTGCTCCTACTAATAGTGATGGTTATTATGGACTTTTTTCTTTTCAGAGTGATTAGATCATACCTCATCCGAAAACACTGATGTGCTAGTTTGAGCCTAGCTGGGATGTTTTGGTGAGAAGAACTAGATGATAGGCTGAGAAATGAAAACAATGGTGAGGTCTACTTCACTCACAGCCTTGCTGAGATGTGTAAAGAAGAAAGACAAAATAAAGATTAGGTCACTTGCTTGCTTGGCTCTGGGCTGTGCTGTCAGCTCCTTGCCTGCTGGGGAGTTCGTGGCTGCTAGCTGGACTCCATCTTGCTTTCTAACCTCACCCTCCTTTTGCTTGGCTGCTTCACCTTGGTTTCTTTTTAATCCCTCTGGCCGAACCTCCATTCTTCCTTGGGATTGGGGTAAGGTTGAGAGAGGTAGGGGGAAGGTGAGGGATGGTTGAGAGCCCCTCCTGGGGACTCAGGTTTCTGGGAGGGGAATTGTGTTTGTATTACCTTTTTTACCCTGTATATTTCTGTATATATCTGAATATACTGTAAATATCTGCTTGTAATTTGTGCCAGCTGTAAATAGAAGCTTCATTCAAATTTCCAGAGCCGACTGAGTCTAGTCTGGGTGATTTCTAAAAGTGTGAGGGGGCAGGGGATACCCAAACCATCACAACTGAGCAGCTCTGCCAATACACATTCAAACCAACAAACTTCCATAAAGCTGAAAGGACTTTTACCAAATGGTTTTGGTCTATGCAATAAAAAGCCAGATCCAATAGCAAGTTAGCCTTTGCATTAAGATGAAAAAGTAGCACTCACAGCCAGAGAAAATAACCCCTAACTAACACTGCTGTTATGACTGTTAGATGTTGAAACTGTTTTATACGTTACTTCAATTTGAAAGAATAAACTGAGGGCAAGTTTTCAGCATCATACATCTTCCTTTAGCTATCCTTGTGTAGACCACAAAGCTAATACACATTTTAAGCGTAACAGGAATATTGCAACTACACTTGCAGAATTCTATTTATTTATTTATTTTCCTGTCATTATTCCTCTCAAAATAATCTAAAGTTTGTCTTTCTTTTTTTCTGTGCAAGATCTAAGTGAATGTAAGTACTAACACCACAACTAACTTACACATTTGCCGGATGTTCTGCTTTTGTTTTTAACGGAGAAGCAGGCCTTATTTTCCCTTTGGTATACATTGCTTTTTGCTCAGAGAAAAGGAAACCTGTGTATCTCAGTAGAACTGAAGGTCAAGAGGTTATTCAGCTTGCTGTGGCAAGTAAATCACAACTGTCTCATCAGCCCTACTCACACAACAGGAAGAAGTGGAAGGGAGGTTGCATAAAGCCAGAAACAGGTTATTTCTGTGTCTTTGAAAGGACTTTCTTATTCCTACAGCTTTGTTTCCTTCATAATGTTAAAAAAAAAAAAAAACACACAAAAAAAAAAATGCAACCCACAGCCCCAAAACCAACACCTTTTTAAAAATGAAGTCAAGAAATGGCTTCAGTACCTTTCACTGGAGAACATTACCTTATTCCAAATAGTAATCTAATTGCAAATGGCCTCCTGAAATATTTGAATATTCTGGATAATGTAACATCTTAGTCCAGAAAACATACAGCCTGGCAAGCACTGTTAGGGAGAGGACTGTCTATGCTGTTCTCCTCTCCTGGTGACACTTGGTTCTGTTTCTTCCTTGCAGAGGAAGGGCTCCTGCAGTCATATAATGAGAAAGGAAGTGTATCTAGCAGAAAATCACAATAGCAGAAAGCATTTTTGTTTGGACTCGATCAGTTTACAGACTAGGCTTGTCAGGTGGCTGTTTAGGAATTCCTGCAGCACAAACATGGGGTGGGAGCAATGCCTAGTGACATATGGGGCTGCAGTGGTTCCTGATGAATTGAATTGATAACGAAATTACGGTGTAAAGTGCTTCCATCAGGACAGGCCATAGGTTAAAAACTGAGCAAAGGCCTTGATGGAAGGGCAACAGAATCACTCTTCTACTTAACTCATTTCAAATAAAATGAACACCCTGACCTGCTCCCCAAAACTTCAAGCAAGTATGACTATGCTCAATAAAGAGCAGTTTTCACCACTCTGAAACATGAAACAACCTGTAGGCAAATCTGCAGGATTACCATACCAACGCAGGGACAGACCAAAGACAAGTCCCATAACATATCATGCAGTCAAGTAGGTAAGGATTTGCGAGTTTACAGCATATTAGTTATTAACTCTTCTCCTGAAGTTTCAGCTCTGAGATGAAACAGTTTAATTTACATATGTAGAAGCAGACAGATCCAGAGATAGCTGTGTGCACTGTTATACAGAGCAAGAGTAGAATGATTTTCAATGAACTATGGCTTAAATTGAGGAAAGAGAGAAAAGGTCAATAAACAGAATGAAAATCTCCTAATTTGATCCATTTGCTAACAACAAACACAGACTGGGCAAACTACCAGGCAACTCCAACAGAACTAGCAAGGTTAATGGAGCTGCTGCTATAACATATTGTAGATCTAGTAGTGTCAGTGGCGATAGTGGTAATGTTGTAAACACAGTTTGTTTTCCATCTGGTGCGTGGTGTATGCCCTTGATGAAAGGGTGCTGCATTATGCATTTCTTTACTCCTAAAAATGTATCATAATTTTCACAGCCATATACAGGGAAGAAGTGCTGCTTTTAAAGAATCCTTAAGAAATATTTCCTTAAAGAGGTCAACGACAACTTTAAAAAAAAAAACCACTTCTCTTGACAAGCATGGAATTTTCATGGGTTTGGTTGTGGGTTAGGAAAAAACAGCCAACCAACCCTCCCCCCCCACCCCCAACACAACAGTTCAGCTACTTTTGCAATTAAACACCTTGAGAGTAGTCCATGTGAACACTCTCTAAGTCTGGAACAGAAAATAACAATGTTTTACATTTATACACATCCTGAGCACTTCACAAATCACATAAACCACAAATTTTATACTTATTAACTAAACCTATAGAAGATCTATATTCCAAGGCAAATTAAAATCAATGGAAAGCCTTACATTCATTGCAACTGACTTTGGATCAGGCCTTCAAAGATCATTAATACAAAAATAAAGTACCCCTCAACAGCACTTCGTGCTGACATGGAATAGTCTCAGATTCAACTTCATCCTATGCTCCTAAGGTTTCACACTGTTGAGCATGTAGCTTTAATTCTCTTAATGTTTTTAACTAGTATTCTGTTGAAGCCTTGATCTGAAATATAATCACTCTTACCATCAAAATATTTGTAAGGGAAAATGCAGAGCCTTGAAGAGTCGTGTTTGAATTGTGCATAGTATCTATGGTTATAATGCATTATAGATGGCAAGAGCAGCAAGACACTGCAAAAAGAACTGCAATCAGTTCAAATGAGAGGCAGCCTGAGGGAGACCATGCACTGCCTCCAGAAGGGGTGTGGGTCTTGGAGCAAGGGGATTAGAGGGAAGAAAGCAAAGCGACATGGAAACTGCGTGCAAATGGTCATGTTGAAATAGAGCCACTGTGATTGTGAAGTGGCCCTAACTCGATAAACTATTTAGGAAGGCAGGGCAAGGTGGCTTCTCATTACTCTATGATCCAGTCTGCTACTTTGTATGTCTGAGATGACATGTCTTCTCCCTTCATTTTCAATGCTAGCAGAGGAACTGGTCAGGTGCTATTGAAGAGGAATCGTCTTTGTCACAGAGAACATCTTAGGGAATTTGTCTTGTTAGCCAGACACAAAATCACCAACAGTCTGTTGGAAGCATCCAGTACCCAAATGTACTTAAATGTTAAGTTACTAAGCTGATTATATGTTTTGAAAACCAATACTTATTTTTGGTAACAACCATTTTGAATAAACTACCCTGACGGGCAGTTCACTGAACATCTGCACTTCTCAGATAATGCCCAGTAGTGCAAGTGAATACCTGTGCAGGAGTACAAGAGATCTGTGGATTCTTCACAGGGAAAAGACAGGGAATTTTTGTTAGAGACTACAGTAACACTTTATACTTCTAAGTTGATACAATTCCATGTGATACCTGTGTGATGCAACTGGTACTCTACCCCAGGGAAGCCACAGAGGTTCTACAATACATTCTGTTTCAATAACTAATCCTAAAGGAAAATAGATGTGGTCATTGGGCCAGGGCCTGTAATAAGTAAGCAGGAGACTGCTATATATATGCTGTTTGGTAATGGCATCCTGGTTCCTGCTCTACCCCTTCAGAAGCTTCACAAAAATGGCTTTGGTTTACCTTCCTCTGATTTGGAAATCACAATCTCTGCTGGCTACTTCACTCAGGACCAACAGAGAACTTATACAAAGAAATGCCAAGAAATAAGAGGATCACACATGCGAAATGAGAACAAGGAGGAGTTTTTCCAGTTAGTGGATCCAGTGAAGTGATACTTAGCATGCAGAGGATGTTAAGGTGGATCATTTCTGATGAACTAGGGCAGACTTCACATAAAGGGCAACCAACATCACAGCACATCTTGCATTTTATATGCTTTCTCCTTAATCTAAAAAACTATTTCTTCTTGAACTTAAGAACTCAGAAAAACCGTTTCTTAGTGACAGCAATTACTCTGTGTTTACCAACAAATTTGTAGAAGTAGAGTCATGGCTTAAGTTTTAGCATTTATATTGCCAAGTTTCTTCAATACAAGTGATAGACAAATTAACATCAAGGTGATAAGATATTAACAGTAAAAAATTAATTCGATTCAATATGAACTACTTAGCTTAGCCTAGGTTACCCTCAATGTTGCACTGCAGAATCATAATCCAATTTTGTGAAACAGGAGTATAAATTCCATTTTAAGAGCCGAGTTTCACTTCATAATCATCAAAATGTGATTCCAATGTGTTACACACTGGAATTACTGAATTTTTTTTGTTTTGGATATTCTCTTCTAAGAAAAAAAAAAAAGGTGGTTTGTTTGGTGTGTTGTTTTTTTTTTAAAGAGAGATTTGAAGACAACCTTTCTCTTTTTTTCTTCCCCAGAAAAATGGAATCTGGATTTTCCCACACCCCATCTGTGCTGAGCATTTTGTTAGATACCAGAAGTAAAATCCTAACTTCCCCAGCTCTTCATTCTACATTGCCGTTCCTTTACCCCCTCTAAGGAAACAGACCTGAAAGAAAATTAAGCTTCAGAAATCAAATATCAGTATTGCTACCCTATTTTTCCTGCTGAAAGATCCAAGTGTAAAATGCTAAGTGAATGCAGTTGAGAAAGGAGAGTGAAAGAGAAAAGTGTATGTTAAAACACTCTCCAATATCCATATTGAAGTGGTGAAAAGGGAAAAGAGAATTTGATGAAAGTGCAAATGAAGGATGTTTGTGTTCTCAAACATTCTGAGCATGCACAAAAAGGTCAAAAATTTCCATTTTGTTTGACTAAACTTCCTTTGTTTTGTTCAGGTTTAGACGAGAAAAATTTAAATGTGACTTGAGTTTTCTTTAGATTTTTTTCTTGCCAGAGAAAAAAGTGTTAGAGCTGTTCTGAAGAAGCTTTTGAACCTTATTTTTTTTTTCTTAATAGGAACCTTTTTCTTTTCTTTTTCTTTTTTTTTTTTTTTCCTTAAAGAATCTGGGTCTTGTGCTCATATTCCAAACTTTAAAGTAACCTTTAACTTTTTAAGGGGTATGCTACACAGGCTTGTTGAGCTGACAGACTGAGTGTCCCAGTACTGAGTATCCCAGTATTTAATCCATATTTTAAAGAGAACTTTTGAAAATGCTCCATTTTCACTGGGAGACCTAATGCAAAAAGGGATTTTTCTATTGAGAGGTTGGAAGAAGAGGAGAATTTCTCAATACTGTTACTCAACAGAACCCTCCCCTTTCCTTGTTGCCCTTGTTAAAAAGTCTTTAAACCACAACAAGAGAATAGGAACACAACTACCGTGTTCAAATGATAGTATAGTTTTGCTAAACTATTTACAAGGAAAGCACACTATTCATCTTAGGCAAATATCAGCTATACAGAAGAGACATTTAAGTTATATATACAACAAATCCTACAGCTGCTCTTATGTCATGGTTACACTACAAGTGCCAGAAGTCACCAGCAATGATTAGGAGGATATGCCATTGGAGCTATTCAAGCAGCTAAGATGAATACACTAATTGTAAGAGGTTACTGTTCACACACACAATATGCATTAGCTTTTGACCTGATGAACATGTAGTTTAAAATAGTTAAGATTGAAAACAAAAAGGAGATGATGGAGTATTATTATTACATAGCAAAATGATGCTTACACAGTTACAGGACCTTGCTAAGAACAGGATATAAACCCTTATTACCTGAATTCAGTAGTCCTTTTACTTAGTATGCTTCTCTAAATGTATGATTAAACTAAATTACCAAATTAGTCCACTTTTCCCTTTGTCATGATGTGCTATCACACCCTTGTCATGCATGATGCAGTTGACTAGGATACCATCCTCCTTCCTTAAAGTCTATTTCTCTTTCCATCCCACTTCTTTTAGGAAAAAAACAACCCAATCCAAAAAACCAAAATCCAATCCAACTTCTAGTAACCTGTGTGAAAATAGCTACTGGGAAACACTTCATGTCATCCCAGATTTTTTTTTTTTTTTTTTAAATCCCA
Source organism: Tricholaema leucomelas (assembly GCA_013400475.1). Taxonomy (NCBI): domain Eukaryota; kingdom Metazoa; phylum Chordata; class Aves; order Piciformes; family Lybiidae; genus Tricholaema lacrymosa; species Tricholaema leucomelas. The sequence continues at coordinate 230,728 of WAAF01008169.1, forward strand.
TGGGAACAGTTAAGATGTTTTGATTATGTGAGTAATATAAAATATTCCTGTGTATTTAAAGCCTCTGGATCTGAAACACATAAACTTAATCCCTACTTAAGGACTGAGAAACCAAAAGATTAAAACCATTTTGTAACATACTTGAAAAGCCATGCAACTCCACAAACTTCCATGGTAACAGTAAAATCTGTGGTCTATCTGCAAATTAAATTCTTCTGGACAGGAATTTTTTATTGTGCTTAAATACACCGTCTAATACAATCAGATTTTTGATCTAAAATTGTAATTCCTACTGCAACAGAAATGAAACATTTCTCATGATGAAAATCAAAGGGAACAGCATCGTGATTGAGTTTGGTATGCTTTTCACTTCTTAACACTGTGTATTTTACATACACATTAACTACTCCAGGTTCATAACACTAAGATGTAGCTGTCAGTTTAAAGCTTGAAGTTTAGAATTGCAACAAAAATCTAGAGGTCTTCAGGAAACAAGACTTTGACTCTGTAGTATATTCACAGTACTCAGTATTGGGATTTGGCATCGTTGATATGCCCAAATTTGAGTGCATCTGAAATATTATTTTCAACATTCCCAGCTATAAAGTTAGAGTGCAGTAATTGCACTATAAAATATGCCTAAACTACATCTGCCTGTCACTGATGGATTATTATATAGTTCCAATACAGCTGACTATAATTTGTAAGCTACACATTATTGCACAGGACTGTGACTTCCAGTAGGCAGTCAATTCCACCTTTGCATTTCAACAGCCTTTTGACTTAGTATCGAGGAACTACACATAAGAAAGTCCCAAGATATTTTTGGAAAGCCAATACAAAGCAAGCATTTCATTAAATAACTTCAGTTATATTGCTCTAGGAACTAAGTAGCAGTCTCTGCACTGCTGCCAAATCACTACCACTGCAAACGGAAGAATTCTGCATTCACAGCCTATCTTAGAATTTACCCCCAAATATTTTCTAGAGTAACGAATAAAAAATAAACAAAACAAAGCACACAACCAACAACAACAAAAAAATCCCAACAGCCAAAAACCAAACCAAAATTAAAAACAAACAAACAAACAAAACCAAACTGAAATATTTTCTTGGTTTCATCCTCCTTTTACCAATATATTATTTGTTCTCTTTGGTTACATACTGATTTCCCTTCCACATGCATTTTCACTTGCATTCCAACAACTGCCCAAGTTCAGCTAAACAAGAGTGACATCTCCAAACCGTGTTTATGGAGATCTAAACAACTGCACTTCATGCAAGTACACCACCACACTTCATCTTCCCCATCAAATTGTGATTCACTTTTCCCACTCCAGCAAAACTTTTCAGCGGAAGAAGTTTTCACAGGATCACAGCATGTTAGGGGTTGGAAGGGACCCGAGGAGATCGAGTCCAGCCGCCCTGCCAGAGCAGGACCACACAATCTAGCACAGGTCACAGAGGAACACATCCAAACAGACCTTCAAGGTCTCCAGAGAAGGAGACTCCACAGCTTCTCTGAGGAGCCTGTTCCCAGAGAGGAAACCCTCTCTGTGACCCTTACAGTAAAGAAGTACCCCCTTGTGTTGAGGTGGAGCCTCTTATGCTGCAACTTACATCTATTGCTCCTTATCCTATCACAGGGAGCAAATGAGAAGAGCCTGTCTGTCCCCTCTCCTGAAAGTCCCAAGTCCCTCAGCCTTGGTGGGGTATTTAGTATTCTGTTACTCTACTGTGAACTAATAGTAATCCTCTTCTCAGAAGTTGAATGAGGAAGACTTCCCTGTACAGTACGTTATTTACAGATGGCATTCTGTTCATTTTTTAATGTATCTCTTCTTTTGCTTTACAATTGAGTGAAAGACATTTTTAATTACTTCCTGGTTTTGCTGTCTGTTACAAGCAAAACCAGCCTTAGCTCTTAAAAAGCACTACTATCCATGCTCGTGTTACATATCACAGTAACACTAAAAATTGAAATTGTTCTATCTACACTAAACACAAGTGTTACCTCTGACATGGGAAGCATTTATTTTACACATGTATCTTCGGCTGATACATATTTTAAGATGAAATAGTCTTTAAACTGAAATACTCTTTTCTTTCACTGTAAAATTTCATCCCCAGTGTATTACTGAAACTTGACTGATACACAACATGAATGACTCACTTAGAAACAACTGTGGATTTATATTTACTAAGTCTTGACAAGAGAAGCCCTCATTAAAATTATTGAATTGTAGCTTACTAATATTAGCATTTTGCCACTGACTACAGTGGACAAAAGACGATAGCAGAAGATGTGTGTTCACATTAAGATTTTTCTTTTAAATTTGTTGTATTTCTTTTTTCCTTCTTCCTTTAATCAAGTCTTTTAGAATACAGTCCTTTGTAAGATAGATACTTCTAAGAATACTTCTTTTCTAAGTTCCTTTTTTTTTTTTTTTTTAACTTGCTAGCTTTTTACTTTTCATGGAACCAAGCAATGGCAAAATATTCTGTAGTATACATGTCTCAATATTTATCAGTTTATCTTTGATTCATAGATCAACAGTAGAGTTACTTAATGGAAAGCTATCTTAAATAAGAAATGTCACAAACATGCCTAGGCTCATATTTAACCATATTTTATTCCTTATGTAGATAATGTCATGACTTGAGTTTCCAACAGTCCTAATCATCTTAAAGATAACTCCAAAATATACTTGCTATCTTTACTGTGATGACCTTGGACAGCATAAATGGCTATGCACATATTCTGGATTGCAAATTTCTGCCTGCTATGGCACCAAGACAGAAACATTGTGTAGTTTATAATCATCACCTGTGTTACTTTTAACTATGTAGTTCTTGGAGGTTTATGCTGCTCCCAGAATTCTTCAGAAAAAGCATTCATATTAACATCATAATGACAATACTAAATTTCCTCATTCAGACAAACAAATGTCCAATGTGAAAGTTACATCTGAAATGTTAATAAAGGTACCTTAGCTGTGCCTTTTTAATTCTGCTTATAGAACAGTCAATGTAAGGATTAATAAAAACCTCAAGCCACCTTTATGACTAACTTATCAGGTAACTGGGGGAAATTGCACCTAATCATAACTGCAGTACTTAAAAAGTTCTACTCAAAGAAAGATCACCACTAATACCAGTTCTGTTTACTGCTGGACTCCGATTAAAGATAAAACTAAAATTGTGCCCTCTAGAAAGTATCCAACAAACTGTATCCTAGAGAAAGCTAAATCAGAGAGACATATGAAGTAACATTTACATGTATTCAAAACTTATTATAACTCATGGAGAAGTTCTTAGGATTTTGTTGACTTCACAGCATTTTCAGGAACAGTTCCACAAAGGATCCCACCAGGTTTATCTAGGAGTACCCAAAACCGGTGTTCCTACATGCTACTGCCTGTCTCTCTCACCTTGCCTTGCACTGTCAGTACTGACTGCACAATTGCACAGTAATATCAAATCTCTTTCTAAAGAAGGAAATTTTACAGTTTCTGAGTAACAGAGTTGTCTTGGTGCAGTGGCTTGGGTTTTTGGTAGTGATGTTTTCTGCTTCATCTGACTGGGCTATTGCACCCTTGCAATCGCTACTTCAAGTAGAAAGATTAAGAAGTCAGAAATGAGGAGATAGAAGCTGTCATTCTGACTTCAGCACATGCTCAGAATTGTCTACGCTGGTCTTGAAACTGCACCTTAAACTATTTTTGCCAAGATATGAATGTGTTCTTGTCTATACAATATTTGTGTTGCTGTGCCTGTTAATCGCATTTTAGATATGACAAACCATGTGTTTAGCAGCTAGCACACTACCATACTAAATTTTACAACCATTAGAAAAAGGAAAAAAAGAATAATATTATTAACTTCAAGAGTTAGATGTGGAATAACAAACATAAGAAATGACATTCCAACTTCCTTGGTGTTTCAAACATGTTGTTTTTCTAAAGCAAATATGACAAAAAAAAAGGTCATGATGTTCTGACCTCAATCGTTTGTCATCTATTTTCTCACGTTCCAGAACTTGGTGTCCTAGCTACCACAGTATGAGTGTGACAGTCATTTTCCTATTATTAGCAAAACTTACGTATTTTTTAAGAAATAGCAACCTTTCCAGCACTAGGGGGCACTCATCTCACCTTGTTAACACTAAGTTAAAAAGCCACTTTCATATGATTGGAGAATTAATTATTACATTTCACTCTACGTACCTGAAAGTAGGATTTTATCACCAAATCTGTCATAACTCAACTAATGCAGAATATTCTGCAGTATAGCTTCTTATGTCATCTATTGTGGGAATCTGAAAGGCTGCATCTAGTCGACTGTATACAAAGCACTTCAATTTGGAATAGCAATGACCATTACTTCTCAAATCTGTGTGCTGACTTTAAAGCAACTATATCACACCTGAAGGAAGATGTAAGAGGTAAGGACCTCTGTGGATCCTAGGTCTTCACTAAGTCCCATTACTAGGGGATAATCTGCATGGATGACGTAAACAAGAAGCTGCTTGATCTCTTGACTGGCAAGTATGTGTTCTGTGCCAGGAAAACATTCATAATGGCAGCCAGTAAGTTTAAAATGATGAGTGTCCTTAAATTCTATGTCTTATTTTCACCCAATACTTTAGGAAAAATCAACAGCACTACATCTTTGTGCTTGATCCCATTATAAACTGATGTGTCCAAGACTGTTATTACCAAGTCTAAGGGCCTCTATTATGCAAAAGCTCAACTATCTCTTTTGCATTTAAACCCCTTTTCTGGGGTGGAGGGGAGAAGGGGAAATTCCCAGCAAAACTCACTGCTAAGGAGCAGAAATAACTTTTTGCTGAACCATTCTGACATCAGATCACGGAAGTACAATTCCAAATATTTTTTCCTTCACCACATACATTCCGCACTCCAGACAAAAAAGCAAATGTGTTGCTACTCACCAAACTCTTCTTCTGCTCTCTTCGAGACTGGTGACTGTGTACTCATTCAGTAAATCTTAAAAAGAAAAAGGCAGAAGAGCAAAAATCCTTATTTCAGGTGTCAAGGTCAAATTTAAGGTGATATAAATATCCTAAATTCAACACTTATCACATACATTTAAAGATGATATACTATAAAGAGTGTTTAAGTGTTCTGTATTTTGCTACAAATTTTCACATAACCATACTCACTCCAAAAGATGTGAACATATCTGTAAGAGAATGTTTCCTCAGTTCTCTACATGAAGTCTCTCAGCCCTGCAGCAGAGATTCATCTAAGTCTTTTCCTTATTGTCTCAATGCAAGTATGCCTCACAAATCACAACTAACTACAGCTTTTTTTTTTTTTTTTTACAATGGAAGTAAGAGTTCAGGGAATTTAAAACCCAAAGGATCATGACTACACATACTCAAAATGCTCTTATGCCAGATATGCTTCTCTGGTGCTTTTTCTGTCAAATCTACAAGACACAGCTCCTGCCTAACTCAAAGTTGCTGACAATTAGAGCCAAAAGAAGTTCATCTGAATAGTAAATAAGTATCTCAAAACAGGAAAAAATACTACAGCACACACACACACACACACACACACCCATCTACATAGATTTATCAGGAAAGTAACAAATCTTCTTCACAGCTTGTGCCAAAACGTCAAATATAAATACACAAATACATACAGACACTGTCCTTACATATTTATTTTACAACTTAATGCTTAGGTTTTCTCCTACTTTCTTTCATCATACAATTTCATTAGAGAACATCAAGCATAAGTTCATTAACAGAAGCTTTATACGCAGTTTAATTTAGCTTCGCTTTAGCTTGCGCTGAGAGCTATCTATTCTAGTTATCATAAGGGCTTCAGGGAATGTTTTGAGTTGCTTTTTAACCTCAGTGCTCCCCACAAATGGAGAGCTGTTAGGAATTGCTTTCAGTGACAAGAAGGCTGGCAGAGCTACTTCTATTTCCAACAAAAATGTAAAACAGCGACAACAAAGAACAGCACTTTAAAGAGTAAAATGAATTTGTATACAATAGTGTTCTGAGGCAATTAAGAGTTTCATTTACAGCAGCTTGTTACCAAAGTAGTGCCAGCAGTGTTTATTAATTAAAAGGTGTTTTTTCATCCTTAACTCCTTTGTGAAGAAAGTGAGAATTAGCCTACTGTTTCTGGGGAATTGCAGTTTTCTAATCATTTAAAAAATGAGGGTGACTGGTTCTGCCACCTATTTGCCCTGCAAACATTCTGATTCTTAACACATGCCAGAAATTCTGACAGCTCTCTTTCAGGCTGCCTATACATTACTTTAAATATTTCTGTACAGATTTTGAATTATTTTCTACATCAACCAAAATCTGTGCTGGTGTTCTTTTAAAGCAACTCTGCTCTTTGCTTTCAAAAGAACATGTTGTTTCATTCCCCTAAAGAAGCTCAGAACATCAAGGAAAACAACATCAAGTGATAGTGGGTTCAAACATATTTCTAATCTTTACAACCCTTCAGTAGTTACATTAAAAAAGTGAGGCATAATTTATTTCTGATGAAATAGAGTTGCTCAGCTTTCTGCTAATAGGATCCTCAGGGCAAAAGGGGTAGGGAAAGCACTGATAAAAGAAGAGAGCTTCATTTTACTGGTTTTTTTCCTAGTCTGGAAACAATAAATTAATAATACTGTTTACTCTGATTATCGTTGATTTAGGATAAATTGTTCTCATTTAGCAAATAAGGAAATGAAATTCCGTGCCCAAGGGACTGAGGATATAAATCTATGCCAAAGGCTACAATTGAAGACACATGTACAGACCCATTCTGAATTCCTGAATTATTTCAATCATTGCTGATAGTAGAGAGGTTCACGTTCTACTAGCATTTACCAATCCAAAAATGCAAGTTGATACTCCTTTCCCTCCCTCTCTCGTTGTTCCTGTTTCTGCTCTCCTCGTGCCTGTTAGGAAACTCTGGGGTTTTTTAATCCTTAAAGGGTCACTAGCTTTATAGTTTCTCCTCCCTTCTCTTGTGAAATGATAGCACAATTCTTCCTCAACAGTATACACCTATGTTTTGATACTGCTCATACAAAATTATTACTCAACAAGCAATTGCTGTTCAACTAGCTACAACAAAAATGTAAGAACTTAAGATGGTACAACTATTAAAGAAAACACAAAACCTGAAGAGTTACTTCTCAGAAAAGCATCACGAAACCGACTGGAACACCATTATTCAGCCAGGAAGACAGCTTGGACTAAGCATACTATTAAAAGCGTTATAGAATCATAGAATTATACAATCATAGANTTCCCCCTGGTCCCAACATTACTAGACCTTGTAAATAGTTCCTCCCCAGCCTTCCTGTAGGCTCCCTTCAGATACTGGAAAGCCACTATAAGGTCTCCTCGAAGACTTCTCTTCTCCAGGCTGAAGAGCCCCAACTCTCTCAGCCTGTCCTCATAGCATCTTCAGTTTTTAAAGAGGTGTACTATCATCATACTGCCTATGATTGAAAATAATGCAAGAGGACACAGAACAGTACTGATGCTGATGGCATATGGCAAGTCAGAGATTTAGAATAGAATATATTAATAATTATCACACACGGAAACTTAAAAACATCAACACTGCAAGGTGTAAATTTCTTCCTCTTTAATATGATTATTTACAACACACTGTTCAAAGACCTCTCAAAGCAGAGTGACATCTGTAACAGGTGTATGTTCCTAACTCTCATCTACTAGCCCCGAAAACACCTGCTTAGCTCTACACTCTGTGCATCTTTTATTTTCCAGTCTTTCCAAGGTTTTGAGCAGCTACTTCCTTATCAGTAATTGAAGATTAGGGCAGGACTACAGAATCTCAAGTCTTGTAGAGGTTGTAATTGAGCACAAATTAAGGATTTCTTTACTCAAGTCTTCTCAGAAGATGAAACCAATAGTTACTTTCAGCAAAGGCTCCATCAGAGCTCCACACAAAATGTTTTCTCAGTCAACATTTTTTTTCCCCTCAACAGGATCCACAGAATACCCTGGGAACAGTGTAACCTAATAAGCAGCACACAGAACATGGGGTGCCTGGATTTAATTATTTAGGCTGTCTGGGTTCTGCCTCCAGATATCCAACTGCTCCCAGCAGAATAAACCAATAAGAATATGAACTTCTCTGCTGATGCACATGTGCAACCCGTGAAACAGAAGATATTCTAGAACGCTACAAATAACTCAAGAATCAGCAGAATGTGCGATTTGACTTCTCAAACTGTGTCAACATTTTATACCAAAGTTACAATGAATTTGCTATGAAGTGAATGCTTGAGGCAGGTATATTAAAAGACAGCCACATCCCACTGTTAAATGCCATCTGTAAATGTAAATTTTGCCCACTGTGATTTCGTCCTTTAAGACTGACATTCAAAACACATGAGAAAGTCTGCTGCAATATGAACTCCAGTTCAAGAGTGCATTAAAAACAAATTATTGTGCTTTTAATACATTTTTGAGACTGTAGGCTATGACTAAACTGCAGAGAAACACTCCAGCAACTGTACCTTCAGATGTCCAATTCTCATTCTGATCTTTATCAGAGAGTAAACAAAAAAAAAAACATCAAAAAATAAACATCAGCATGTTATTGCACAAATGTTTTCCAGCACAATCAGTTGAATTCTAACATTTTGGTAACACGCAATGCTAACAGACTTCAAATAATGCACCACCAAACTAGAAACTACTCCTAAAATTTTAAGTAGAAAGAGATGTAAACCTTAACGCAAAGAGAATCTGTGACACAACACTGTCCTGGAATTGTTCTAATTTTTACTCTGTCATCCTAAAGAAAAATCAGGAAGACACCAGATCAGAAGCAGACTTTTCAAAATTCCCTCCAGAACAAGAGCTACACTTACACACAGCAAGATGATAAATATATTTGACTCTAAACTCATGTCCTCCACAAGGCCTCCAAGGTTAGGTTCTTTCAAGGCACTTGCTTTCTATTAGTGACAATTCCTTGACAGTGTCAAACTCATGGCAAGATGTGCCCTGCAAAGGCTCAGAAAAGAAGTTCCCACAACTGTCTTCCTACAAAGAAAGTAGCAAAGCTGCCTGTACACTGACAGCCCTAGAGTTTTTGCTCACACCATGTACTGATAACCTTTCCTATTATTTTTGAAAATTCTTTCACAAATCTGTTTTACGATGTCTTTTTCAACCAAGGCAGCTAGTTAGCAAGAATACAGGAAGCAAGAATTCGTATCACGAAACAAAATACCCTTTCAGATGCAGTTTTCAGACTCATCCTTGTTTGCTATCTACTGACTATTTTTTAAATAATGCAAAAATCATCTCCAGTACCATGGAAATAATCAACAGAGAATCAAAACCTGGAGCTTCTACTAGAGTACAAATCAAAAGCTGTTGGAATCCAACAGCTGGAGCCTGTCTCATTATTTCACCATGCTTTGATGTGCTTTTCAGCCAAGTATCTTAGAGAATTACTTTCAGTATGTCTGTCTATAAATTCTATGTTGCTTACACATTAGAGTTTCCAGCAGAGATAAATACTGTAAGAGATCTCATTTTTGGAAAAAAAAAAATTGTTATCTTCTATTAAGTACACAACTGTTGTAAGTAGAGGAATTGAAAAATCAGCTGCATCTAATAAAAGAATCAAGTTTGTTATTGACTCAGAGCTGGTAGTTCCTACTACATTATTCATCATACCTTTTTTATCAACTGCCTAATTAATTTTGTACTCAGGCATTTAGGCAGGATAGTGTATGTTTCAATGGGCTTTACTATAATCCTGCACCTGTAGACTCAGAGATTCAGGCAGCTCTGTATCATAAGTTTATATTGTGCCTATAATCCTGTCAGCTGGAGTACGGTTTCAGCTCTTCTTTCTGTTGAAATGTAATAGTACTTAATTTCTGCGGCACTAGAATATTTGCATCTGTGGTTATGTGTCTTTGGACTTTAATCAGATCAAAGTCACTAGGAGATATTAAGGGAGTTAGATACAATATTTTGCTCAGACAGTTTTAGTGGATAAATCAGACACTGTTTCGATTTTCCCTGCTTATCTAGTAATATGAACAGATGCAATCATGCTATTGTGTAATGAATGTTGATTGCCAACAGTATTTGATTTTGCAAACATTCTGTAGTGATAATTAAAGATAACTTGATATCCTATACAGTGATAGCTAAAGATGGCATTGTGTGCACTACTGTAGAAATAAATACCGTCAAGAATGAATGTATTCTCTCTACCTTTTTATCTGGCATATTTTTTCAGGGTAGAAAAATATCACAAATCTTGATAACAAAAATATTCATATGCAAATGGAAGTCTTAATTCCAAAATTTGTATTATTCATCCTTTCTTTCCCTCTGTTTTGTGGCATTTACATTAAGCAAAGCTTTAATACATTGATGCATTAGCTGTAACTTTCATAAAATGAACAAGGAATAAAGTACTATGAAAATGAGGCTGTTATCCACTGGTCGCACCAGGCCTCCTCAAAAGCCAGTAGTCTCCTCTCTGATTCTAACACTTAGATAAGGCCCATACACAGTAGATATAAAATGTTTATTACACCTTTCAGAAACCTTTGAAAGGAAAAAAAAATCTAAATATAATTTTTCCACAAAACCTTCTCAGAAATTCAAACCATTAGTGTTTGGCTTGAAACTTGATTTTCTTATTATACTATTGGTAATATATGACAGAGAAGTTGGGCTGTCTTCACAGTAGCCCAGGAAAAACATCAATAGGCTCAGGCTGTTAAGATATCATTATTTTAATTTGCTTTTCAGTAGATGTAACAACTCTATGATTCTCCTACACAGTGGAAGGAATCTGCCACAGTCCTGAAACTAGTGCTTTGCTCCTATGTAGCACATTCACTGGGTAGAATATATGTGACATGACAGAGAAATGCATCTTTATTCACTCAGGCATGTGAAGCACTGGCACTGCATCCTTTCCCCTCCTGTACGCTCAGGCAGGCACAGAAGCAGAAACGCCTTCCTTTGTACTTCCACAATCGAGTCCTTTTCTGACTACTTCAAATATAGACAGCCTTTTGCAAAAGCTTTGCCTTCAGAAGCAGACTCAGCCTTAGCCCAAAAGCCATCAGTGTTATGCCCCCCAACCTTGCTAACTGCTATGCCCTAGTTTCAGTAAGTTGGCTTGGAAAAACAGAAGTCATCTGTGTATTTAAGTATTAGCAGGATCACGATCACGGTGCAGTGCATCGCCTAACATTTAATAACTCGCACTTACCTATTTTAGTTCCCCAGACATGCAAATATTTTATGTACTGCTTTAGTAACTGCTTCAGGCAGCAGAGTTTGAGTCTCGTGGTTGCTATATACAGCACTAGGTAACTGATATTCATCTCCAGTGCCAGTACTGTATGTTGCTTTCTAGCTCTGCAATTTTGTGTTTCACTTTTCATCATAATTTAACAGACAACACAACCATCTTCTTAAGTCTGCAGATCAACACAGTTAGCAGGTGAACTCCTTGAAAATGACAGAATCACCCCCATTGCAGCAGCTCTTCCTGTTTCAGAAAGAATGTGTGTCAGCTGTTGAAATTTGCCAATTAAACTGTCTTCATTCTTGCTGGGAATTTTAGTCATTGAGTATGTTGCGTGCTATATTCTACCCCCCTTCCCCACTCTGCAAGAACTGCAATACTAACTCCTATACAAATCTCCTCTGGACCACTGATAATTTGAAGCTGGTAGTTATTTCTGTTTTTCACTAAGAAACAGAAAGGTACCTGTGCCTCTGATGTATTTACATTGTGTCATTGTGTATGTCAGAGAGATATGAGTTCCCTGTGATCTAAGCAAGCATTTCTGCTGACACTCTTCTTAGGACTTTTCATTCCAATTTATGAAGTTACCTGTTGAGGAATTTTTATGTTATGATCTACTTCCCATAGAGGCTACCACCCAAGTTTTGATTAGTTCACAGATCAAACTCCCTAACAAGTTACTGTCAGTTGTAGTTTTAAGAGTAGAACTAGGTCACGTTTATTACCTACATCAATTCTTTCATGTACCAAAGCAAAGACAAAAAAAAAAAAAAGGAATTTAGAAGAAAAAAAATCAAGGAAAATAGGACTGAAACTCTAACAGATCTAAAAATGCTTCTCATCTCAAAAGTGAAATGCCATAAATGATTTTTAAATTACTAAATCCCCAAGGCTGAAGCTATATAGTCTTCAGCTTTGTCTACGAAACTTCACAGTATTAGAGCAGATTTTTGTTACAGAGATGGCAGATGAGCAGAGTCATTTGTAATATGGAATCCTGTCGGTATTCATTCAGCAGAGGCTGTGGAAATGATTCGTGTTCTGATGAGGACAGAAAGAGTTTCTGAACAATATTGATCTCCTACAAGTGTTGAGATTGTTTGGGGTAGTTTTGGAGGAGCTATGTTTCATTTCATATTGCATTTAATCACCTTTTTTTGACATCTCATGGTAATACATCACTGTATGGAAGGCACTTGATGCCTTTCTACAACTGTGCAGTATTATTCTTTTATTGTAATGTTTTGATATTTCTGCTTCTGCTAATCTTGAGATCCAGGAAATGCAAATGCACTGCAAGAGAAAGCTTCTCTTTCACAGCAAAGTATCTTTTTTAAAAGTTAAGACTTGTGATTAATTTCCAAGGGCTTTCTTGTATTTGGTCTGAAGTTCCAATGACCGCTATGCGCACAGGTAGAGACAGAAGCTACCAAAAGCTTCTGTCATGATCATACATCTATTATTACTACCTTTAAAAACCTTCTCTGTTAGGTGCAGCATCAGTGATGCTCATGTTTTCAGATCAGATCCTGCTTAAGTGGGTATAAAAGGAAAGAAAATCACGTCTATCACTACAGAACTCACGGTTGTAAGGGAGAACTCTAATGAAGCACCAAAATATAAAGTTCAGTAAAATGAATACAGGAAGGTAAAAGCTGTTAGGTAATCAGAAATTTCTACTGCAGTGGTGAAATGATAATTATTAATCTCTCTGCTTGAACCCACTGAGTTTGGGGATAAGCCACAGCATAAGACACAGATGTTATTAAGATACACTTTGCAAAAAGCAACTTCTCAGGAGAGAGCATGACTTAAACACATTCTTGGGTCACGTCTCCTCTCTTGTATTCTCGTTATTCCTGCCAGTACTAATTAGCATACAAGCTCACACAAACATTGCCAGCCAGTGTGACAAGAAGCCTAAATGGGAGGCTTTTCTAATACTAATGAAACATATGAGAAGTTGAATGAGCTGTAGACAAAATATCATTATACTGATTTTGTCACATAGTTAAGTGCAAAACCTCTAAATACCAAAGAAGATTCTTATGAAAGAATGTTTTCCCAATTTACAAAGGGTGGAATTTAAACAACAAAAATGAAGCATTTTCTTATCAAAGCCCTTAGAGCCTGGCAGAATTCTCAGTGCAAACACAGAAGGTATGTGTAAAACCAGTTTACAACACTAAAGGACTGAAGCTGCACATCAGTGTCCAACTCTGCAGATCCCATCAAACCTGGAATATACCTACTTGCCACAGGTTCTTTTCTTTAGCAGCTCCAGGCCTTCTATTGACTATTATCTCCCTCCTCTTCTTAAACAGCACAATACATACAAGAACTAAGATCACCAGCTTGTCAAGATCATTCTACAGCCTGTCAAGATCCCTCTGTAGAGCTCTCCTACCCTCCAACAGATTGATGCCTGCTCATAGCTTGGTGTCATCTGCAAACTTACTGATGCTGGACTCAATCCCCTCATCCAGATCATCAGTAAAGATATTGAACAGGACTGGGCACAGTACTGATCCTTGGGGAACACCACTAGTGACAGCCTCCAACTGGATGTGGCACTGTTCGCCACCATTCTCTGGGCCCAGCTGTCCAGCCAGTTCTTGACCCATATCAGAGTGAATCTGTCCAAGCCACAAGCTGCCAGCTTTGCCAGGAGCTTGATGTGGCAGATGGTATCAAAGGCTTTGCTCAAGTCCAGGTAGACTACATTCACAGCCTTCCCCACATTCACCAGGCGGGTAACCTGATCAATAAAGGGAGATTAGGCTGGTCAGGCAGGACCTGCCCTTCCTAAACCCATGCTGGCTGGGCCTGATCCCTTGGCCACCCTGCAGGTGCTTTGTGATGGCACTAAAGACAACCTGTTCCATGACCTTGCCTGGCACGGAGATCACGCTGATAGGTCTGTAGTTTTCCAGTTCCTCCTTCTGGCCCTTGTGGATGGGCATCACATTGGCCAGCTTCCAGTCTTTGGGGACCTCTCCATGCTTTTAACTTTTTTCTTTGTAAAGTAACACTCCTACTTCCAATTTACCAACTTGGAGCCAAAGGGAAAAAAGAAATACTCTTAAGCGTGGCAAACAGCAGAAAGAAACTACTGAAAAACCAAAAGCAAAATCTCCATATGGTTGTAAAGGAGAATGTTTAGAAAACCAAAACCCCACAAACCCAGCAACAGCCATCCTGCTCCTATTCCCAAAGAGGGGAAAAAAAGAAAAAGAACCTTCTGAAAGTCTGCAGATATTTCTAAATGAATGGTACTTTGCTATCAGAATGCTCTCTTGCTTGTGTAAAGACATCTCTTCTGTATCTCATCTATACTGCATCTGTATTTACAGTGATGCATTGTTGCACAAAAATCACTCCCAGACTGCCTCCCTCCTCTTTTTCATTGAGAGCTTGGAATCCAGCCTTATATGAGCCTGCAGCACTCCAGATGGGTGAGAGAGGCTTGCCAGCAGCCTTGCTCAATACCACAAGATAATTTTACGGTCTTCTGTTTAAACATTGTGCAGTGAACATGATTTCTGATTCAAAATAATAATGGCATATGGCACTGCTTTAATAGCACTGCCATTTTGAGTAGAGAGCAAAGGGACTTTCATAGCACAACAGTAGGTACTACAAATAGACAGCAACGAACAATAAAGGATCATCTACTCAAAATGGCAGTTTTGTGGTAAAGCATTCGGTGCAAGTTGATTAAATGATGTCATATCAGGCACAGAAGTTCAAAGGTCTGATGAGATGGCAAAACATTCTTACCTCAGTAACCCCTGAAACATACAAAGCCTGGTCACAGGGGTTGTCTGACTCACTCGCTTTCTCTTTTTTTCTGGCTATCACAATACCTAATTGGGAATTAACTCCTGACAACCTTTTAAGCCATTAAAATGTTTTGATAAAATTAAAGTACAAAAGGATTGTTAGCTAAGTACCATTTACAACTGCAACACAAGAAAAAGAGGAGTCTTTGAGGCAGTTAAAGCAATAATTAAAGTCCAATAATTTCCTAGTAATTCTTAAACACGCACATTGGATAACCTAAGGGGAGAAAGAGGAAGGGCACTAGAATGCCCAATCCATTGTCTTCAAATAATTTTTCCAATTTTGGAAGAATATGAGACAAATCATGCAGTGTTCAGCTTTTAGCATCACTGATGATACAACTTTTCATTTTGACAATCTTTGTTTTCCAGTATAGGAGACCACAATGTACTGTGGAAATGAAAAGTGATGTGATACAAGGGATTAATTTATGTCACTTAAAAGTTTTGTTTGTTTCTTATAGGTAAAGGAATACCTTTTCAAGACCTCCTACAGATTCTTTGAAAAGCCCCACTTCTGAAACGTGTGTAATTCCAAGTCCTAACACTGTTGATTGGAAATGATCCTATCCTCCAAACTCTATCTTCTATTTGCAAATACTGTGACCAAGAACAGTGATCACTTTCTCTAATGCTTGTCAGAGACATAAGCCATTCCTTCTCTCTACTCTGTGCTTTTTTGGTGCACTCCACATGTCTACCAGAGATCAGCATTCTGCATTCTTCCTGCTTTACTGAACCAAACACTATGTACCAACGAAGTTATCTCAAGTCTAACTAGGTGAAGCCTTGCAGCTATTCAAGACCATGGTGAATGGTATGCTGTGGCAACACACTATAGATTCAAAGCACTACTTCTTTCAAGCTTGCTCCATCGCGTAACCCATTCAAACGTGAAAGAAAACAATGAGACTAAAACCCCTGCTTTCCAGTCTGCATGAACATGTCTCACATGAAAGTCTTCATTCTTTAAATCAGAAATTCTCTGACTTAAACATCATACAGGATCTACCCAACCTCCGTACCTCTTGAAAAACATCTCCTCAAGATCGAAATATTTTCAAATCAGTGGGCTTCCTCCCATCTTGTTTCTCTCTCTCAAACTCTGAACAGTTGTTGAAAAGCAGATTCTCATAAATCCTCTGCTTTCTTTCCTGTCCAGTACTGCATCAGTAATCTTCAACAAAGCAGCTTACTGAATAGCATCCATAAACTGTGGGAGAAGTTCCAATTCGTGCACAGTGCTATGAGTGATCTTAAAGTAAAAAGAGATGGTGACCTGTGAAGTAGAAACCCTTCAGAAGCTGTGTTTTCCTGGTTTTCTTCCCTGCAGCTTACACTTGAATGGATTGCTCATTTAGAAGTGCAACTGTAGAGCAAGGTTGAATATTTTAAAACCTTGTTCTTCAAAACTGGCTTTATATATATTCTGGAAGATAGATATAGCTCTTGTGACTAGTATTTGCAGAGTGCTGTCCACAGAGTGATGTTTAACAATAAAGAGAAACCCTTAGCAACTATTTTGCTTTGTTTCCCATCTGTAGTATGCCCTGCTGTGGAATGCTTGAGAGTAAAGCTACATAATCTAGTGTTTTTCTTGAGAAGTACTCAAGCATATAATTATCATTTATTGTGAGTTGTAAGACCAATTAAGAGATAAAATGAACCTTAATGTTAAAAAAAAAAAATAATCTACTTTTAGTGTAACTGTCTCTTTCAGACTTGTGATTATTTAGGAACAGAATTAAACAGAACACCTACAGCAGTTGGCATCTACTTCAAACTGCTATAACAAATAGAAAAAAACAACACCCAAGTGTTACTATTACATGCTTTTAAAATATGTCATTAAATTACTGGAATCATTCCAGTGTCAGGAAGAGAGCTTCAACTATATGTTTGCAGACATGGAAATTAATTAATTGTGTTTTCTTCCAGATTAGTAGTCTCCTGCTCTGCTTACTTTGAAAGAGGAATGGGAGAACATACAAACAGAAAGAGTTTCTGTAGGCTGCGGTTCTCAGCACTTCACCTGGCACAAAAGCTGGGTTTGGAATACCAAGACCAAGTCAGTAAGAAAGCACCCATTACACTAGTCACTGGTAATACATGTTGATGAACAGAGACTTATTAATCTGCTTATATTTATAATGCATTTTCACCAGTGCCTAATCATATGATTATAGAAACAAATCTCAATTTTCCCCAGGAAGTGACCTAAAAAAAAGGCAGATGTTCTGTCTCCATTTTGGGAAGACTCAAGCTCCACACACCTGTTCCGTAAAACAAGCCTGATGTCAGGTTCTCCTTTAACATCTTTCCTCTTTCCCACACTGAGAAGCAGTTAATGAACAGGCTTAGCTCTCTTTGTAATAACCAGAAACATAATCTAAATGCCACCAGGTAAACGCACAGTCAGCCACATCTGACATTCTCACAGATCATGAGGACTAGAAAAATAAAGTGGAGAAAGAGTTTAAAGGTGCAAAGTCTGAAACCAAGCACCAAAAGGAGTTTAAGGGTATATTTGCCATCTTACCCTGGTAATACTGAAAAAAACATTAGCAAAACAACCTTATGCAATTCATCCAGTGAAAGAGGACAGTGACAAAAGAAATGTTGAGTAAGAACTGCTTTGTAACGCATAGGTATAAGGAAGAATCCTCTGAATACCTAACCTCAATGAGACATATTTTCTTTTAAATCTGTGGGGTTTTTTAATTTGCCACCACAGACCAGGAATTCATACAAGCACATCTCCAAATAAATGTAGTTGTCTGCAGAACATTATGTGCTGGTTTGAAGCTAATTGGAATATTTTAATGAGAAAAATTAGATTTTAGGCTGTGAAAAGAAAATGATGGTGATATCTACTTCACTAAGAGGTTTGCTGAGACATATAAAAACAAGGACACAAACGTGGATAAGGCAGTCTGTGTTTCTCCCTTGCTTCTGCCATATTAACTGGTTTGAGCTGGAATCTGTGTAACTCAACTAATCATTTTCTTGTAATCCCTTCCAACTCACCTTGCATGTAAGGCAGATTCTGGGATAAGAGAGGCAGGTGGAAAGAAGGTGGAAGGGTAGTTTGGAGCCCCTCTTGGGCTCTCTGATTTCTGGGAGGGGTGTTGTGTTTCTCTGTTACTTTTAACTTGTGTACTTCTGTATGTAGCTGCAAATATTTGTAATATATTGTAAATATATGCTTGTATATTGTGCTAAACTCTGAATATAAAGCTTCATTCCTTAACTTCCATAGGGCCGAGTCTGGTCTGGGTGAATTCATTGTGTGTGGGGGTGGGGGCAGGTAACTCCCAAACCAACACACTCTATTGATAGTTACTTGATTTTGTCAGCAGGGACTGAACAAACCAGCCTAAGATACAAAAATTTCATCTGCCTGCTTTCTTCCCTCTTGGTCTGAAAGAAGGGTGGAAAAGCAACACAAAATGCACTGCTTAGGTGAAACAAAGTGGTTTTGGAAAAATTAAAACATTCCTAATAAACGAGCTGCTGTTGAAAGACACCAAAAGCCACAGAATTGAGTCGACCTGTGCTTTTTCTACATGTGTTCACCTTTTCTGATTTTGTTCTGTCCCTCTTCTCTTAATTCTGCCTCCCTGTTTTCTTGAAATGCACCCCATTCAATCTTCTGCTCCTCTCAATCTCACTCATTATCTGCATCTGAATTGAACTGTTCACCAGTTTTCTATTCTGCTGAAACACCAAGTGGACAACATGAGAGCTAAAGGAGACATTTTCATTAGTTCTAGTGCCCAGCACACAGATGAGTTCAATAGCCAAGTCACTATTGTGTCAAGGTTCAATTACAAAACAAAACAAACACCACACAGAGAGCCAACCCTCCACTTTCTCAGCATGTTTAGGTTCTTTGAATCTCAGATTGAGAGTCTATTTAAGTAGTATCTTAGAGAAGAATTCGAAGTTGTAATGCCTGTTATCACGCTGAACACAGTTACAAGTATTTATGCGTTTTGCGCATAACTTGAAATAAATCAGTTAGGAACAATTATCCCCAGCAATATATTGCTAAATGAGTAAAACAAGGTGGTTCATAGGCTTTGTATGTATCTTCAAATCCATGAAGAGATAGTTCCTCCACAGTAGGGCAAATTGGTTCCATATGTGTTGGTCATGTTAAGATACAGTAGATGCTATGCATATTCACTCCCACTACTCCACTTCTTAAGTACCTAACAACATGTTAAATGAAGAGTAGAGATAAAGCTCTGTTACAAATAAACTCATATTTATTTACTTCAAGAGCATTGCATCTATGTGGAAATTGCTCTACATAAGCAGAAAGCTTCTGCGTTCTTGACCTAAATTAAAATTACACAAATTGAAGCATTTAATCTGCCATTTTTACCTACTGCATGAAGAAGGTAAAACCTTTAAAACCTTGTGGTTTATTATGCACTGGAAGGTTAGCGATGATATTGGCATTCAGTCTCTCATTCATTTCGGAATGTCTGAAAGACTTCACTACATACTTGCAGTACCTAATGCATCCAGGTCACATCAGTGCAGAGAACAGCTGGACATGAAAACCATGTTTCCTTTCCAGGTATTACAAGACATACATGCCTTTTTTTCCCTTTCTCACTAAACAGTATGAGGAGAATGACATCTGTATGAACCACATACCATGCACACCACATTCAACCAGCAGCAGACATCATGTCATAGCAAGTCCCCTTTGATAAACAAATCTTCTTACAAGAAGATCAGTATAAATCAGTCTGAACAGCTAAGTAGTGGCTTAACTTTATATTTCAAATGTGGTAGAAACTTCTTGAAACCTGTCACAACACTGGGTTTCTACTGGAATACATCTGTTTCACCTAATTGTCATGGTAGGCCTAAATAGGCCTCCTGTCTTATACACCTCCTGTCTCCCCCAGACGTCTTTTTCTGCTCTGGGGAGAAGCAACCACAGGAAAGAGGACAAAGAACCTGGAGACACTGAGCCTAAGGACTCTGGCTTGCCAAGACATGTTTCCCTGCTCCCCATCCTTCTGTGCTGGGAGAAGGAACTGCAGGAAAACAAAAGCCCTTGTTTCACATAATATGGTCAAGCTCGGCAATCCCAAACAGAAATACAGGCTTAGCAGTGACTGGCTGGAGAGCAGCCCTGAGGAGAGGGACTTGGGGGTGCTGGTGGATAAGAAGCTCAACATTAGCAATGTGTACTTGCAGCTCGGAGGTCCAACCAGATCCAGAACTGCATCAGGAAAAGTGTGGCCAGCAGGGTGAAGGAGGTGATTCTCCCCCTCTCCTCCACTTTGGTGAGACCCCACCTGGAGTATTGCATCCATTTCTGGAGCCCCTATTACAACAGGGATGTGGACACGCTGGAGTGTGTCCAGAGAAGGGCTACAAGGATCATCAAAGGGCTGGAGCAGCTCTGCTATGAGGACAGACTGAAAGAGTTGGGGCTGTTCAGTATGCAGGAAAGGAGGCTCCCAGGTGGCCTTTTTGTGGCCTGCCAGTATCTGAAGGGGGCCTACAAAAAAGCTGGGGAAGGACTTTTTAGATTATCAGGTACTGACAGGACTAGGGGGAACGGAGCAAAGCTGGAGGTGAGGAGATTCAAACTGGACGTGAGGAGGAAGTTCTTCACCATGAGAGTGGTGAGAGCCTAGAATGGGTTTGGCCAGAGAGATGGTGAAGGCTGCATCCCTGGAGGTGTTTAAGGCCAGGCTGGATGGGGCTCTGGCCAGCCTAATCTAGGGTAGGGTTTCCCTGCCCACAGCAAGGAGTTGGAACTAGATGATCCCTGTGGTGCCTTCCCACCCTAATTGACTCTAGGAAAGTGCCATTCTGATTGGCTAATCTATGTCCAAAGCCCCATTAGTCTTGGGCTGGTATTGATAAAAAAGGGTGAGTAGGTAACATGATGTGCTCTGCTGCCTCACCTCATCCTGAACTGCCTGGAAACTCCACTGACTCAAGTTTAACAGGAACAGGCTCTAAATGCCTGCACAGCCAGTGTGACATTGTGTCAAGACTGCACATTGCACTGCATCCTCCCTGCTCGTCTACTTAATAGAGGAACCAGAACTCTTGATTTAGGCTACTGTTCAACTCAAGTTTAGTGAATGAAATTCTATGAGTTGTTCATTCATTTAATGAATGAATATCTACCAGTGCAATTTACTACCTGAAAAACTAACTTGCAACTGAAATATCAGTGATCGATTTTCCTGCCAGAACTAGTTTATCATAACAACTCTAAATTACAGATTAAAGCACTTGTTCATTTCAGGAGTGCTGGTCCATAATACAAGTCTTTTAACTTCCAATACCATGAAATTCCTCTACTGGTTACCCTGTTTCTTTGGGAAGAATGATGAACCCACAGGTTAACACAACAGTCAAGTGTTACTAAATACTGACATAAGTTTCTTATTTGTGACATTACCCAGACAAATCAGAAAACTTAATTCTGATTTTGGAGAATTTCTTTTCTCAAAATATGAGGGCACTTAGTAACAGTGTCTCATACACTAATCTTTGTACATTTAAGTTGTGTTCTGAACAAAATTCCAACTTTGGTTCATCATTTGTGCTTCCTATGGTGCTGAAGAATGAGATTTTCTTCAGTTTTAGCTAACAAACTGCACAGCACAGACAACTCTATCCATCCAGCACTCTGCCAGTATAAAGGAAGACTTTGCATGCAGCAGTGTCACACAACATGAAGTTAAGGAAGGTGATGTTACCTATTATACAGTTAGTTCAAATTTTTTTTTTTGACAAGTGCCTCATGGCTTTTGAAACAGCACCTATGTTTTTAATACATGAAGCATTTCCATTACTGGATTTTCACTGTATCATCCCATAATTAAATCTCTACTAACACACATGCACAAAAGAAGAATTTCTTAAGATAAGGTATCACACATTTACATGTTTTCTCTGAACAAAATTATATGCCTCAATAACTCTATTCATGAGAGGAACATCCAGAAATATACACCTCAGGTGAGACAGGAAGAGGCAAACTGAAGGGGAGGAAAAAAATTCTGGACTATTAAGTGACACCGATTATTTAAGCAATACATCTCCAATGTACTACTAAATCTCATTTTTTTTTTTTTTTCCAATGAGTAACAGCAACAAATGAGATATTAATAGCCCAAAGCAATTTTTATACTTCACAGATAAGATTGATAGTATGTCAGGGATTAAACTGTCAAATGTCACCTGTTCAGTGCACAAATTATACTACATGCAAAAACTCCACAGTACAGTGATAATAAGGTATTTCAATATATGAAGATATCAGAAAGAAGGAAAATTTAGAGAGTTATTTGGTTTCTCTTGTCTCATTCCTTCAATATATCACACTACATTACTCAAGCATCTGTTGCCTTCACTATGAAACAAGTAGCCTGGTTTTAATACAACTTAGCCTTCATCATTTTTAAGTTCCAACTTAGGAAGCTGTTATTATCTTCCCAGTGTGTAACAGTGCATGCACTTACTTTCAGTATCTTATTTAACCTGCTTACAGGTGACAACACTTTTTAAAATTTTTATTATAAAATTCAGTCAAATAGAATAGAATAATTCAATTGGAAGGGGCATACAACAATCATCTAGTCCAACTGTCTGAGCAATTCAGGGCTGAACCAAGTTCGAGCATGTTGTTAAGGGTGTTATCCAAGTACCTGTTACACACTGACAGGCTTAGTGCATTTGTCAAGACTGAAGAAAGATCATTCCAGGACTGGACACCCTCTTCGTAAAGAAATGCTTCTTAATGCCCAGTCTAAACCTCCACTAGCACAGCTTTGAACTATTCCTGCACATGTTAGGGAGAAGAGCTCACCACCTCCCTCTCCAAATCCCCTCCTCAGCAAGCTGAAGAGAGTGAAGATCTCCCTCCAGTCTATTTTTGTATAAACCAGAGAAGCCCAGAGTCCTCAGCCACTCCTCATAGTACATTTCTTATGCTCTTTTCAGCAGTTCTGTGGTCCTCCTCTAGATGCGTTGAAGTACTTCTACAACCTTCCGAAACACTGGGGCCCAGAACTTCACGCATTGCTCAAGGCAACGCCACATCCATGCTGAATAATATGTGGTAATAACTGGTTTTGTTCATTTGGTTATGCTCTGTTTAATGCACCACCAGGATGTTGTTTACCCTTTTAGCTGTCAGAGTACGCTGCCAACATGTGTTATACCTGCTGTATACCAGCGTCCCCAGGTCCCTTTCTGCAGGGCTGCTTTTCAGTCACACTTCTCCCCATTTGTACTTGTGCTCAATGATACTGCCTGAGATGCAGAATTCCATTAATCAGATCTGAATGTTCCAATCTACCCAGATCCCTCTGCAGGACAACACATCCCTCAAGAGAGTCAGCAGTAGCTCCCAGTTCATGAAACCCACTAATGGTGCACAACTTCCGCATCCAGATTGTAGATAGCTATACTGAACAGTACTGGCACTTGTACCGAGCCCTGATGGACACCAGGGGTGACTAGTCAACCATTTGGTGTAGCCCCAGAGTCTACAACTCTGAGCTCTGCTGTCCAGCCAATTCTTTTCCCAGCACACTATGAACCCACTCATCTCACAGTTGGACAACTTGTCTACAAAGGTGCTGTGATGGACAGTATCAAATTTCAGGAAAAGAACTTCCATTGACTTCCCTGCAGCCACTGGGTGGGTGAACTAATCCTAGAAAGGTATCTACTTAGTAAAACAGGATTTTTCCTTTGTGAACCCATATCATCTGTGCCTGGCAACTGCTTTAGCATTAAAAAGCCTTACCACAGTACCCACTCAATACCCAAATAGCTTCCAGGAACTGATGTTAAACTACAGGTCTGTGGCTCCCTAGATCTTCCCTCACCACTTTTTTGTAAGCTGAAATAACATTCTCTTACTGTCTCTCATGGAACTCAAACAATACATACAGGGTTTAAATGTAAATAAATACATGCATATATTATTTTTACATGGGGCTACAAATATGATATCATTTATATAGTGCCAGCTACATATAAGAAAAGAGGAGAAAAAAGTAAATTTGTATAACTTTTTTTTTAAGAATGGTCCTTCCTCCTCCTTAACCTTGCTTTATAGTTTCCAATGTATGATCCTCATCACATGTTTATATATAAAGCAAGATGACAGATGGCAAAGGAGACAGCTAGGAAGATGAACAGCTCCTTGAGTCAGCAAGTCAGATGAATGGCCATGTATTTGTACAAAGCACAGAACTAAAGGAAGAAAATTAAGCCTGCATCTGATATGTCAGTTATTTCCTATGACCTCTTAGTGGGGCAAACTGCAAAATCCATCAAACTCACTGTGGCAAAATGAGCACAATGAAGTCCACAGTGTGCATCATATGAGAAATGGATTTCCAAATATGAACACATTTCTGTGCTATATCCAGTCAATTTGCATATGTAATTCACAACAGTAATGCCATCAGTACTCTATCTGCCCAATAAAAAGAACTGTCAACTATTTGTATTGTTTAAGACTGCATAGGTCATAAAGGAAGGAGACAAAAAGCATAGTCAAGAGAAAACACTGAGGTGAGAGACAGCTTGCAGAGAATGAGACAGCACACAAAGCTCCTTTCAAGTACAAAAACCACCAACCCAACCAACACAAGACAGAACTTCAAGGGGTGAAATACAACTCATCTCTGAAGCACTATGGGAAGATCTCATTTTGATTCATGCAAGAGTGACTTGGTAATGTCAGATAAGTACCAAAACCTAGCATGACCGGCAAGCGAGGGAGGAAGGGATTCTTAAAAAGGATGAAAATTATAGACCAAATTGAATCAATGAACATTGGCACCTAGAAAGAAAAGGTAAAGAAACTAAGTCATTAATGGAGAAAGGAAAACAAGAGTCAGCTGTATCAGCTAATAATAATAATAAAATCTTCATTCTAAAATACTTCTTACTACTAAAGAACATAAAAAGAAATGTGAAATCAAGTTCACTTTAACTTACAAAGATGGAGCTTTCACATGTATAGCTGAAAACAAGAATTTCGACTGGGCCACACAGCTTTGTGTCATGTCCAAATCTGCTAAGAGTGCCTCGGTGTCAGTGTTCATATCACTGACAGAGATGTTAAACAGTACTGGCCCCAGTACTGACCCTTGAGAGATGCCACTTGTCACTGGTCTTCATTTGGACATTGAACCGCTAAATTTGAGTGTGGCCACCCAGCCAGCCCCAAGTTCAAACAAAGACCACCCTTCAAGTCCATACTTTTCCAATTTGGTGACCAGGATGTCATGCAGGACAGTATCAAGCAGTTGACTTAAGTCCAGTAGATGACATCACCTGCTCTTCCCTTATCCACTGATGCTGTAACTCCATCATAGAACACCACCTAAGCAACTTCAACTCTCTCTGTACTTTTGCTTTGTTCACCTGATCCCTGCCTGGACAACTTCTCTGTAGACCACCCACGTTCCCGGTGCTGTTTCCATATCAGTGTTCAGTCACCAGACAAGTATGCTTTATTTTCATGGGGAAATAAGGAGAGAAGTGCCTTTTAACTCAGGAAAAAACCCAGATCTTTCAAGTGTTGAAACACTTGCCCTGCTTTTTCTTACCTCAATTATTAGAACTCACTCATTTTGGAAATACCTTCAGAAACACAAGACACATGAAGAGAAATTTAGAAAGACCTAGACCTTCCCATAATACCACATTTTCTAGGCTGCATCATCAGTTTCATTACAAATATTATGTATGAGTGCTTTCTGACATGCCATCAGGCAACTCTTCCTGTTGACGATTCTGACCTTTATTAATTCAAGTCTGTACAATCCTCACCACTGATCTGTCAAAACTGACACCTTGTCACACTAAGATTTTGCAGGGAGCATTCTGAAGTAGTTCACGGGGCATTGCATTGAATCTGCCTTATCCTCAGAGGGAATTTATGGCTTTTGGCTTTTCCTTTTATACTTCTATTGTAGGGTAGCCATATATGTTGAAATAAATAAATAATTCAATACTTCAAAGGACAAAACCCAATCCTATTCAAGTGTACAGCTGAATTATTTTTATTTGTTTTCATAAAATAGTTTTGAATAGCAGGTTTTGTTTTCCTGCTTGAAATGTATTCCTAATGGCAGTATTAATAAACAAAACAGTGTTTCTTAATATCTAGAAGTTGAAACAGGCACACTTTGAGGCCAGTATGGGTAGGTTGGGCATATAAATATGCCTCACAGAACAAAATACCAGAAAAATAGTGTAACAAAACACTGGCAAATAAATCTTCTATTAGCATCATCACTTGGAAAAGAATAGAGATGCAAGGAAACCACTGCCTCAAATACTTCATCCCTTTGAGTTACTTTACAGGTAACAGTAAGAATAATCAGCTGTGAATATATTTGGGAGTCTTAAGAACCGCAAATTTCATAGGGTCTTCACACTGATTCTTTTAGTGGTGACTTTTTGCTGTATTACAATACCTGTGTATCAATGAAAGAACATCGGTATCGGATTTTCAGTAACCACCTGAAGCCACTTAACACAAAGGCCAAGAACATTTCTTCTGTGCATAATTGAAGCCAGTACATTATATGAATGGAACTAAGAGTTCAGTTTTGTCTGGAATTTACTGCAACTTTCTGTTTCAGTGAACTTTCAGATCAGGCCCAGTCAGCATGGGTTTATTAAAGGCAGGTTGTCCTTGATTTCTGATGTCCTTCTACTACAAAGTGACCTGCTTGTTGATCAATGGAAAGGCTATGGGTATTCTATGCCTGGACTTCAGTAAATGCTTTGGTATGGTTTCTGCAGCATCCTCTTGGGCGAACTGCCTGCCCATGATCTGGACAGGCACACTGTTTGCTGGGTGAAAAACTGCCTGGATGGCCATACCCAGCTGGCAGCCAGTCTCAAGTGGTGTTCGGGCCAGTTCTGTTTAACGTCTTTATTGATGACCTCAACAAGACAATTGAGTGCACCCTCAATAAGTTTGCAGATGACACCAGGATGGATAGGAGTGCTCCTCTACAGGAAGCAGATGAAACAGAAGGAGGCCCAAATGGAACAGAAAGAAGAGGCATTTAGTGTAAGATACGGATATCAGTGTAAAGAAACTTTTGTAATTTCTCTTAGTATTTCCATCACTATAAGCTCAGCAACTCTCACATCTCATGGGGTAATTACAACTTTTCACTTTTCAACTAAGACCTTAACTACTTATTTTCAGGTTTTTGCCATATCATCTGTTTTTATGGCCTTCTATTAATTTCAGTCTCCCTGGTGCAGGTTTTACCTCAGCATTATATGTGATTTAATGCATAGATCTGAGAGCATTGTCAAGGGAACTTGCAGTCATCTGTTCTACAGTATAGAGTCCACAGAAGTCTAACACACAGGAAGAAATCAACTACACAACACGACTTACAGTGTGTGGAGAAACATATCAAGTAATTTCTTATGTAACTTCCAAACTGCTTAAAATAACCATGAAACATGATCAGTTAAGACAGAAGACCCCTTCAAATTAAGTACAGCATGAAATTTTCCTTTATTCCACAACTAACTTTAAAAGAAGTAAGACTTCTCTAAATCTATGCATAGCACAGTCACAGGGTGTCGTATTTTCCTCTTGAATAAAAAAATGAGATGTCTAAACCTGGGATGTGAAGTTCTAGCCTCAAGAGATGAAGACCGAGACTCAAAAGACAACGTACCTTTATGCATAATTGTTCAAACGGAAGTCTTTAACAAATGATAATCCTACAAAGTAATTTACATGTATTTTAGGCAATTTTTCAATGCTCCTGCAGAAAAGTGGCTAGTAGTGCAGTGGGACAGAATAAATCAAGTTACCTAAATATAGAAAAATTGAGATTTTGCCTCCTTACTTCTGTTCAAATTACTGAACTGACCTGATTCTCCTGTAACGTACCAAAAAACGTTCAAAGGATTTTTCTGTGCTCTCTTGAATTTCAGCATCAAACTAAAATGAAGTTTACTGCTTTTAATTCTTCAATTATTCTGCTTTCTGGGAAATTAATGAAGCATAACAAGATTGACAAATGTTCTTGACTGCATGGTATAGACTGATGCATGGAGAGGGACTGAATTATTTTTTCATCATACTTCTGTTGAACTGAAGCACCCTTTGAAATCTCATAACATGCACTGAGCACCATCTGCCCATACTTGCTAATCATTTCTGCTAGTTACCTCTTCTTTCACACACACATTTGTTTGAGAACAAGCTGATCATCAGAAACAATGCAAGTACATACCTCCCACTGTCTGGATGATACTGCTGAACATGAAATAAACAAGAAATTGTTTGGAACACTATCATTTATTGCATTCAAGTCTCTTCTGGTGCTTGCTCTTAATAGTGTAAGCCTCATAGAGTGGAATAACCTCTGAACTATGAAAGTATATGAACACACCACTAAACTAGGGCAGATCGACTTTTTATCTCTCTAATGTCACTGAAACTAAGCCAAGGAGTATTTAATCTGCTTGAGCTAAGCTAACCTAAGAACCTGTAACCCTTCATTGACAAGTGAATTCTCCGCCTGGAACATTAGAATTGTACATAGCAATTTTTCTCAGCATGGGTATACGCCCATAAATAAGAACATGTAGAGAGTTATACAGTGACTGCAAAAACTTGCAGGTTGGGTCTTATTCACTGACCTTCTAGAATTTCTCCTCCGCATTTTACGGTCTTTTATATCACCTTGCAGAAAATATCTCTTTTATTAAATGTATTCAGAACCTGTATCTAACACACCAGCATTTCCAAACCAGCAAATGTAACTGGGTAACTAATGGTGCTGGATGTTCACTTGGTAAAAGGATATTCTGTCAGTTACTACTCCTGACAGAAATCACATGGCTAACATGTTATTAGGGATCTTCCCTGAAAGATTTTTTTGGAAAAAAAAAAAAAAAAATACAATTATAACTGCCCATATTTGAAGTGATTTAGGTGAACCTGAGAAGGCTGAGAAAGCAAAGACCAGTTAGAATTACAAACCAGACTGTTTCCCTTTCTCCATGGGCAAACTTGTAAAAAGAACAAGCAAACGAATGAAACCCCAATCAAGCAAAAAACCCAACCCAAAAAACCCCCTTACAATCACCACACGCAAATATTAAACTATTTCTAAGCACTTGCAGAATAACTATGAAGTGAGTAATCCCCAATACAGAATTGTCAAGAGCAAATCAATTGTTTGACAGATCAGTCTAACTTACTTCAGTCTAAACCTGGTAGCTAAGAAGAAAGTGGGAAATGTTGTACCTTGACTTCAGTAACCCTCTTGATACTATCTAGGCAAGATTGTCCTGCACAAACTGGAGAAACATGGATTATATGGAAGTACTCTAAGAGTGGCAAGAAACCCACTGGAACACCATCAGGCGTATTTCTTCATGCCCTCATAATTATGGCCTGTCTTAAATCACAGCAAAAACATCCCAGTAAGGCGTTGCAGATCCAAAGGATGACTAAAGTATACTGTATGCAAAGGCTTGGGGAAATGCCATTAACACAGAATGTAACAAAGGACAGAATATTTCTCTTCCAGGACTTTTTTTTTTTCACATGCTTGTCAAAACAGCCAATTTAAGTGAATTCACTTCCTGAGTGACATGTTTACATTATATATTTTTTTTGCATGAAAAAGTGGTTTCCTCTGAAAACTGATTCTGTGTTTCTGTGTTTCTTCCTCACAGTCTCTCTCATGATCTCTCCTAATCCAACTTATTCATAATACTTTTTCAATTATTTTTCATATTTGCAGGGAAAAAAATGTGCTAGTCTGGAAAAAAAGTAGAACCAAGATCCTAGCTGCATTCTGTAAGCGGCTACAGACTGCAGGCCCCTTTTAAATTTATTGCAAATTCAATGACAAAATGAAGTCACAACTTTCCTGAAGTCACATTTTCTAATGAGAAGACTGTTTGCCACTTGAAAAGTATAATCACCAAATGAGGGAACATAGTTCTGCTACAAAAAAGAGAAAATCCAGATAAAAAGGAACTTAACATTACTATTTGAGCTGCTAGGTAAATATTGTGCCAAATCTGCTACAAGAAAAAACACACCTGTAATCTCAGCCTTGTACTGCATAATGTAGATAAATCATACAAACCATATTATGTGACTACTCCTTGTTGTGAGTAATGAAAGGTACATTTAAGGGTACTTCAATCAGGTGTTCTGGCATCTTCATGAAAATACAGTGTGCTTCATATGCAATTTACTTTGTGGGTAATTTATCAGTCCTCTGGGTTAGTGACTTAAACAAGACCCAGCTACAGAAAGCATGTCTCCTGGGCCAAACATCACAAATGCAAGTACTTCAATGCTATGTGCCCCACAGAGAATCAGGGCTGATTTCTAGCAGTGAGAAAGTGGCAGTTAAAATAATGAGAGTCGATTCTTTTGAGCTAGGCATAAAACCACACACAGTTCTATCAACTGCAGCTCATGGATCGGGAAGGAAAGTCTGAAGTTAAACACAGCCATTTAAACATCTACTGTAGCTTCTACGAAGAAACATTTTCCTTGATAATGCTTTGTTTCTGGACAAAGAATTTGCCTAGAGAACTGATCAAAGAAATGATCTGTCGTACAAGAAGATGAAACTGCATATCTTCTTTTCTGATATATTATTAAAAAATATCACTGTACCACACGCTTCATGATTCTTCTAAAGAATCTAACTACTCAACCAGAGATTGTTGTTGGGCTTTTTCTTCCCCTGTTCGAACTGAAAAGGGTGTTGGAGGATCTTCACTACCTGCCTTTTTGTTAAATGTGGCTAGCTTTGAAGCAAGTATCTCTGAAATGAGACAGATGGTGTATGCTTTGAAGTATCAGCTTATTCAAAGCAGAAGAAAAAAAACACTGCTCTATTGCAGTTACTTTATTATGCAATGTCCTTTTAATCTTACAGGGATGACCACAGATAATCAGAAGAAATCACGATTCCTCTTGCCACATCTTCACAAAAAAGAAACAGAGAGAACTACAAGGAATTAATTCAAGCTTCTCAATAAGCAGTATGGAAGAAAAGCTTAGTTGTAATGATCCCCTGTCTCACAGTGGCAGATTATGAATGAAATAATGATTCTTAAACCTTCAGGAACTACACAAGTACCTGCTTATCAGACTGAAGATGAAATCATGGAAGCTGTCCAAAGGATCATCTAAAGACACTCTGTATTATAATAATGAAGACAGTGGACCAGCAGTATCTGACTGGTCAGCATAGCCAGATCTGTAAGTAATTACCCAAATTCCACTAGTTCATGGTCCTAAGTAAAGAAATAACTAGTTACTGCAGTAAATGTACTGCTCAGCGCATGCTGATAATTCCTCGCTCTTACATGATCTAGCTGTAGGAATATAACAGCAAGGAAATTCTCCTCTTTAATGGGAAAATTTCACAGTCTTCAAATAATGGTACTCCATCTGAATTCTCAGTGACATGTTCAGCCAGGGCCTAGATACTCATTACTTCATGCACTTAATGCCCAAATTTTCATTGTTTAATGCATTTGCTCAAAAACATTGTTCAGAGCACTGGTAGCTCCCCCCTCTTGAAGTGATACTTAAGTTCAAATTTCAGTTAATAGCTTTTCAATCAGTAACTTGTTCCAGAAACACTGCTCTTCAAGTAACCAATAACTCTGCATTAGTGGGAATGGACAAATTGTCTAGCTAGTACTGTTCAACCTGTTACTTGCAGGGTGTTTAAGATAACAATGCTACTACATGCTATTAACGCTAGCACTAAGTCTAATAAAAAGCACTATCACGTAAACATGCTCCTGTTTCAAGTCACTAGGAAAGTAGCTGAAGAAGATTTATCACCTGTTATATTCTGAAAACTTAAGGTTTAAAACAAGTTTCAGCAAAGACTGCTATAACTTTACAAATACAGTGATCTTTCTGAGCCTACTACTCTTGCTAAAGCATCTGTCTTCAATTAAACTAGATTAAAGTACCCTCTGTGGTTTCCAAGACTTGTAGTGATGCTGTGCTTCACAGAAGTAGTTCTTTCTAGGAAGGAGAGAAGTGTTCTGAAGAACAAAAGCTAGAGTATTGGGAAGGAAAAGCACTGAAAATAACCCAAGCTTCAGTTAAATTGGTTTGCAACCCAGTGGTCTGTCACAATAGGTTCCGTGTGTGTGTGTGGGTGACAAGGGAAAAGGTGGTTTAATATTTAACACTTGCAGAAATTTCAACAAAGAAGTTAGAAATCAACTGGATGCTACTTACAAGTGACTTTTTAAAGGAAAGAAGGTTCAACTGACTTCAGAAAAAGGTGCTGCCCAACCCAAGTTTACAGAATTAGGACCATTACACAAATCCTCAGGGTAGAAGAAGTCTTCAGAAAGTGTGAGTTCCATCTGGAAGCAAAATTACTCTGAGTTTAAGGATATGTCCCTGACACGGGGTGTCCTGCTACCCTTCACTCCAATTTATAATCACTAAACAAAGCTACCATATATTTCTTGTCATTATGAAAAGCTGGTCAGCACAAAGATAAATCTAATTTTCACTCTAGACAGCATTTATCTCGACACTACAAAAAAAGTACTTTTATATTTAATTCACAGAATTCCTCTTTTTGAGGAGAGAAAGTGAAATTGATTAACTTTGGATTTTCCAAAGAACAGATGTGAATAGTGGTTTGGTTTTTTTTATTTTTCAAAAGCAAAGCTGGATACTGCAATAGCTATGCACCTGCAGTAACTGCTGAAGTTTGCAGAACGCTGGACTACTTGCATACTAGCTCAAAAAACTTCAACTATCACCACCATAGTATAGAATACTATAGAAAGAAAACCTACACTTAGAAGGCAAAACCCCCAAAATTCTGCTTCAAGCAACTTGATCCTGCAGCTGACTAGCAAAACCTTGCTGCTCTGATTTGAAATGCCAGGAGTTACAAAAGCAGGAGGGTACACACACGCTAGCAAAACAAATGGATGGACCACATAATGAGAACCATATATACTGGCCCAGCAGTAATGTTTTTCACACACTGTGATCTCAGTTCAAACTCCCAAATTATTTTTCAATAAGACTACACTAACTGCCACATTCTGAAGAAAAAAAAAAAAAAAAAAAAGCCACTGCCCTAAAATAAGCCTCAGTATTGACAAGCTTCTTTGCAGGGGAAAACCTGTCTTGGCTTTTAGACGAAATTTGAAGGAGCAAATTTGTTACTCCTTAATGAAGTTTGTAGAAGATGGCAATGCTGCAGAGATAGTAGAATTCCTGTAATTTGCAGAAATATCCTTATAACGCAGTGTTTTTCTGACTCCATGGAAGTAAAAGATAAATTAAAATGAAAACAAAAGATGGTCTGAGGGGAAAAAAAAAATTCCACTTGCAAGTTCTACAAAGTTTTTCTACCCAAGTCAAATTAGTCTGACACAAAACTTTTTCGAGGTCTTTGATCTTCTTAAAGAATTTAATTAATAGTGCTTTCATTGCTTTCCTTGAGAAAATACCACATGTAAAACCACACTGTCATTGTTATTATCTTCCTGGTACAATAAAGACTAAATTAAGAGATGTGCGATAAAGACAGTAATGAAGATGTGAAATAATACCTTCTCCTCATTTTCTCTTCATTCACTTAGTTTAACTGAGGCATATATTGTCATGCAATTTCTACCTCAGTTAACCTTTTATTAAACAAAAAAAAAAAAAGAAGGCTAGAAAGCCTGGCAAGCATCCCAATAACAGAATAATTTGAGTAGTAGAAAAGCAAGTGAATTTTCTGACAGTTTTTAGGATTATCAAAAACCCAGAAGAAAAAAGTAAGTTTATTTTATTCATGGTAAATTTGCCATAGCACTTCAGCTTCCCACCTCCCAGACTCTCTACCGTCTCAACTTTTTGCTCAACAAGTGTAAGCATCATTATGTATCAGCTCCATCAGCTTAGTGAGACACACAAAGATCATAATTTCTGCAAACAAGTTCACTGAGATCCTCTACCCATTGCTTCTAACTTCTGTCATCAGACCTCAGACTACCAAGCAGACACCCAAATACAGTACGTTGATAGTCTAGACAGACATCTTCTAACACAGATTCTGAACTGATACTGAGCTGATGACCCACTGAAGAAGTCTTTCCTAGATGAAGGAGAGGGCTGATACTGAAGGATTCAAAGAGGCCAGCCCAGGCAAAAGGTGCACAGTGCATACCAGACTCCTTTGCAGAAAGGCAAAAAAAGAAAGGTTCTCCTAGGGCTCAGCCACCTCGAATACTGCAATAAAAAAAGACACCCAAGGAAAAATCTCTTTTGGAGACAGCAGGTTCCCAGGAGCTGAAAGTGGTGCCTGCTGGCAAAAAATGTTAGCTTGGGATCCCAGCAGGAAACATTCAAGAGCTTGCAGTGGCTAAAAGCTTCTGTTTTTGTAAACAAAAAGATATTTTGCCAGCCAGATGGGGTTTTGCAAGTGCTTTCAGCTCTAATATAAAGAAATACTCTAAAAGGAGTAAACAGTGGGTAGATGTAAATACCAAAAACTCATCTTTTTTTGTCACTTAAATAATTAAACCATATCTTACTGACTAATGAAGTTATTTAAAGACATCAGAGTAACATTCCAGCCAGCACAAGCAACTGTTTTGCCTGAAGTGACATGTTCACAGCAGTAGATTTTTCTATTTCTTTGTAAAATTCGTTCTGTCATTTCTGCAAGAGAGCTATTCTTAGCTGACAGATAACATAGCGAAAAACATGCAAAGCTTCAAACAAAATGAATAGTGACTCATCAATCTGAGACTGCTTCTGTAAGAGGAGTTGAAACATGGATTGTCCAACAGTGCCTTTCCCCAACCATTAAAGTATTTAATTCATAATGTTCAAGTTACATACAAAACTGGGACAGGTGGTACAGTGCATGGCTTACATGTGTTAGATGGAAATTAGTTAGATGCTAGGTTGGGAAAAATATTTGATAGAAGTATCATAAGGATATATTTGCATGCCAACCAAAAAGATCTAAATTAATGATAGTGGAAAGAACATTGTATTTTAATTACCACAATTATCAGATAAGAAAGCTACTTTCAGTGGGCATCTTCACCAGAAATTGGCCAGTACATCTCCTAGTCTTGGTACATACTCAGCAAACAGACAATGGAAGAGGGGAAAGCGCCAAACTAATTTTCTGTAATAACTTATTTTTCTACTGCAGTATTTCTCATCCTCTAGTTATTCTGTTACATTACCTTCCTGAAGAAAAGCAGAATGACTGATCCTCTGTTCAAGCTTCCATTTGGAAGCAATGTTACAAAACAAGAACAACTAATTAGAGAAAGGATTACATTCCACTTTCTATTTGACAGCCTTCTTTTATCAGGTGTTAGGTCATTTACCTTGCCGGTTTAGATGAGCTAGAAGATTTTACAAAACCTACAGTAACATATACATCTGCCCTTCCCCAGATGAATACTTCACCATGGAAGATACAGCAGCACTTTGATACAGTCTAGCAAAACATTTTTCATTAGTTCAATCTCAATGCAGTAACTGGGAGTTGTGAGGGATCTACTTGGCAATGAATCAAGACATCTCCAGTTCCACTGTATGATCCCAGCTTACAAAGTTTAAGAAAACTGAAGAAACTTGAGATACCCTTGCACTGTTTCTACATCCTTAAAAGAAATTTAAAAAAAAAAATTATGCAGACTCCAAACTGATAACCTTTTCTCCTAGAAGGTCAGAATGCTGACTCTCATTAGGAGAGAGTATTGGTGTAGTTTACCAGGCTTCTTCACACATTTTCAGCTTTGCATCAATTGATTTCACTACCACTGGCAAAGAAAGACTTGACAATTTTAACTAATACAAGTTAGTCTTTCGCAGTGTAACAGGAAAAACAGGAAGAAGCACAGTCTGAGAGAAACTGAAGGTATTTACAAGACCCTTAAAACTTTTAGGGAAAAACACATGAGCCAAATTGCTCTGGGATCTCGAAAGTATAAGTGGAGGAAAGAAGGCTCCAAAGATCTTATTGTGGGCTTCCAGTATCTTAAGGGGCCTACAAGAAAGCTGCTGAGGGGCTTTTTAGGATGTCAAGTAGTGATAGGGCTAGGGGAACAGAGCAAAACTAGAAGTTTTTTTAATCTGTTAAATGTAATGAATTGTTAAAAAATACATCAACAAAATGCTCTACTTCAGATTTACATAAAAATCAGAAGTTAGGGAAGCACTCATTTCACATCCTAAAGGCTCAGTTCAGTTCTAGAATACTGCCTACACCTTGTAATATGCATTGCCAGCCCTGCCAAAAGATCAAAAAACCAGGTGCGTATCACTAACAGCTACAAAACTGGTCCTGAGGTAAATACAGTAGTATTCCTGACTTCTATAGGCTATCTACTCTTGTTTTCTACTTAGACTGACACCTACATTCTTCCTCACGTTCTGAAACATCCAGTTAAGGGTACAAACATGTAAATCAGATTTTCTGATGCAGATCTAAGTGAAATCTCCTATGCTACTGAGAATTATTATTGAGATTCTTCCTAAGTGCTAAGCATCTTCAACTGAGTGAGAATTGTTTGTATTTGCATGGAAATTCATAAAGTTTCCCCTCCAAGGTTAGGAAACATGGCCAATTTACTTTTTTTTTTTTTTTTGGTTCCTAATTTCAGAAAATAGAATTGATTTCTCCAGCTAACCTAAGAAATGATGAGCTCTTTTCCTCTCTTCTGTCATGAGAGGCCAAAAGCAAAATTCCAAAGGAGCCAACCCATTTTGCCATCCAATACAGAAATACATTTTGTAACAGCTCTATTTCCAGGCCTACATAAGTCCTTCTTTGCTTCAAATTTGTGCCATGTAGGAATATTTTACTTCCTCCTAGGGTATGTCTCTCAGTTTGTTTTAAGGCACATGGAATTCATTCTTTCAGTTTTTATGTTTGCATAAACCTCATTTTTTGCGTTAATTAACCTGCTTGGGTCATTAGACAGTCAAGATTCCTCATTTCTAGCTTTCAATAAGTAAATAAACTCCATCAAAACACTCCAGTCTGGTGAGAGCTACCCACCCGTATAGCTCAGACTATTTAAGAAGCAAAGCAATTCCTATAAATGAAGCAGCTAAAATAAATGTATATTCTACAATCCTTTGACTATAATGTAAGCAAAAAGAGATACAATATGTTATCATAGCAATACAGCATATTGTAAAGGTCTTCTTTCCCATCTGCAAGGAAAAAAAAAGTGCTCTAGTTTGAAAAGATTCAAACAGAAATACTTTAAGCATTCAAAACCCTTACTCTGCAAGTCGGTTATAGTTTATTCTGTGGGGTTTTTTTTTGGGGGGGGGGTGTGTTCTATTTTTGGGGTTTGTTTGTATCTTTAAAGGAGGTAGTGGTGTTTTCAGAAGGATTTTTGTTATCATTTTTGGTTGGCTAGTTGTTGTTTTAAATTTGGCTTGGGGTTTTGTGGTGTACTTTGAACAAAAGGGCTCCCCTCATCTGCATACATCAGTAGACCCAGTGCTCAGTCTTTCAAACTAGTCATGTGCTCCAATCCTGAATCAGCTAGTTCTCAGGCCCTCTGCTGGACTTAACTCTACCAGGTCCATGTATTTCTTGCACAGAGGAAACTGGAAATGTTGTTTACACTTCGTGTTCTACAGCCCAGGACACAGTTTGCCTTCCAGTAGCTTTCAATGGGACACCCCTGCACATCCCTTGCTTCAAAGATGCTTTCTCGCCTGTTGGTAGCCTCAGAAGCTGTATGGGGGTTATTCTGTCATAGATGCAAGACTCCAAATTTGGTGCTGCTGAATTTCATTATGTTTCTACCACACCACATTTCCAGCTTAGTAAGAACAGCAGCACTCTTCTGTAACTACTGTAACGTAACTACTATTCAGGTTTTGGTATCACTCGTGAACTTGCACATTATCCCATCCATTCCTATCATCCAACTTGTTTTAGTAAAATATTTTCAATAATGGCTTTACTGTTGCAAGATGTTAGCTATCAGCTGCTAACTTGGCATCCAGAAGCCCAAGCCATTTCCTACATACCTTGCAGTCACTAATTCACACCTTAACCAACCACGTTGGCTATAGGAATACATCTTGTGACGAAAAACATAATGAGAGTCAACTATGTCATAAAAGACAGTTATCTTACTTGTTGTGGTGGGCCTCATAGGCCCAAAATAGGCTTATACATGTCCTGCCTCGCCTAGGCATGCTTTTCTGCTCCATCAGAGAGACAATCACAGCAAACAGACACAAAAGAACCTGGAGTCACTGAGTCTGGCCTACCCAGAGTCCTATGGCAAGGTATCCACATATAGCTTGTGCCTGCCTAGTGCAAGGAGGCCTGTGCTTTTCCCAAATGAAGGAAAAGTGAGCCTATGGCTTTGCCTAATATGGTATGGTTTGTCTAACTGCCATCCTGATTGGTTATTGTGTCCAAAGAGCAATTAATCTTGGCCCACATGAACAAAAGGAGATACGCAGGTCAACAACGTGCTTTTGTTTCACTGCTTTTTCTTCCCTGTTCTTTGCCAAGCTTTCTCTGCTGTGCTCAGCCGTGCTGCTATTGCACACAGCCTTATTGCTTGCCTGGTCAAATCCGCTGCTGCAAGTTACCAGGAGCAGACCCTGGATGCCCGCATGGGATCAGCCTGTGTGGCCAGAGTGACATCATGCTGAGACTGCACGACATCTCTCTGTGCACCTGAACGTCCTGCTTAGAATTCCTGGACATATACACAGATCACCCAGAAGAAGCCAGAAGACAAGATCAGAGATTGTCTGCGTCCTTCCCCCAGAAGCTGGGAAGATTCAAGTTTCAACATCCGACAAGACACAGTCCCCTGAAAGCATTTGGGCGCTGTCCAGACTGTGGCTAGCCCTCATGAGGGCAATAATAATAATATGTGAATAAATACTTAAATGTCTCTTTGTAATTCTCTACTGCCTTCTGACATAGAGGAGAAAGAGCTTGAGCCCATCTACTGGGCAAGTGGCATACTGACCGCAAGCAGCATTTGACCATGAGAATCTTCTCTTCCAGTTCAATTAATGTTTATTTATTTTGTAGGTTATTACTAGATCTAGATAGTATCCATAGAATGTTTCCATGACAGTGTAAGAACCAAAATATTATTAAAATCAGTGGTTGGGGGTGGTGAGAGTTCTGAATAGCAAAATTAACAAACAATATTAATTTTGGAAAATATCCAGTTATTAGGAACCTGCCCTAATCATCACAAAGTACAATAATCATGGAGGTAAAATAACTGACATGAGTTTATTTTAGGTAGAATATAAATTATTCGCATAACTTGACGTCCTGCAATCTCAAAAAACAGTTAATACTCTGAAGCCATATTCTTAGTTTTCTCCAGTTTTTCTTAATTCAATTTGATCTTGCCAACTCTTGGTGAAGCTTTTTCCCCCCACACTCTCCCTTTTTTCAGCATTTCTCTGGAAAGCTGCAA
The DNA here is from genome assembly GCA_013400475.1 of Tricholaema leucomelas. Classification (NCBI taxonomy): domain Eukaryota; kingdom Metazoa; phylum Chordata; class Aves; order Piciformes; family Lybiidae; genus Tricholaema lacrymosa; species Tricholaema leucomelas. The sequence continues at coordinate 270,410 of WAAF01008169.1, forward strand.
GCAGACAGCAATGCCATTTCAAGTATTTCAGCACTAGGTCCTGAGCAAATCCCTGTGTATGCAGTGACATTTCTCCAGGGCTTTGTTTTAACAACTGCTTCACCGAACTAAACCCAAACACCTCACACTGGAGACATTATCAGAGAGGAGAAAACATTTTGCTGAAAAAGTGCACAAAGTGTTTTTCAGTCCTCCAGAGTTTCTCATTTAGTAACTTCTGTGATACCTTGAACTGACTTTGGTCAGACATTAAAAATTCACTTTAATGAGGTAAACCACTTGGCTGATATGTGTTACTCTGACAGTGAACAGTATTGATTTTTATGTATGCTTATTACAGGCCATTCTATCAAACAATGCTCAGTTGTATTTTGTAATCCTTTGTATGACAGATGACTGAGATTGACTCAGTCCCCTAGTGTCACGCCTTACTTAAACAGGAAGAGAAGCAGTCTACCAGATACACATCTATGACTTCATGAATCAAACTATGTGTGACTTTATGAATCGAAGCTGACACCTGAAATTGCACCTAGAAATACAGAGAAGGTGCAGTTGTCAGACAAACAATGTAATACATTAACTACACATCTCACTACTCAATAGGCAGGCAAGCACGTAGGATGTGCAGATGTACATACTAAACGTCAACTTCTGAACACCCTCTTCAGCAGATGATTACCCACAGCAATATTACTCCAGCATAATCAGAACAAGTCCAAAATCTGCACTGCATTAACAGGCTAAAAAAATGTGGCTTGGTAATGTTATTCTACATGTTAAATGACTATCCTAAACACACAAAATATTTAACCTGATTGAAAAACTATGTGAAAGGCTGGGTGAATTCAGTTAGAGTTATATCCAGCTGATTTCAGATATGGGACTAAGTGCTAACCTGAATAAGCTAATACAGTACGAGCATATGTATCCCTCTGTAAATTATGATATTGGGTTCTGTGTCTGAGATCTCAATAGGAGTGAAAACAAAGATATAAACCTCTGCAAGCATGGCATATTTAAACCCCCCCATACAATACTCCTTGCCCCTCAGTGCTCTAGAGATACTTAAGCAAAATATCAGCAGACAAATTACATAGTAGAGTGGTTTAGTTGTATTAACATGGCATGATCACAGCTGAATTAAGTAAATATCCAGAAGGATAGCATTGCCTTCCTACTCCCATACACTATAATCTAAGAAAGATGTGATCAGTTGAGACTCGGAAATATAAAACCTTTCACCTCCTTCTCAGCGAAAAGCAGCTTCTTGAAAGACTATTAACAACATCTTCCTCATTTCTTATTAATGACACGTTTGTAATATGAATTTAGGAAGTTGTGATATGTGTGACCTCCCACAGGTCATTTGTAACTACGTCTCCTCTGAGTTATGAGCTCTTGCCATCCATGGACTAACTTTAATCTGATGACAGTAATGAGACAAATATGTATTAGCTTCATGCCTCTGAAATTGTAATGCCCCAAGTGAATCCTTGACATTTACTATTTGCAATTTCCCCTCATGTAAAATGCAGTGTAAAAAACAACTGAAATGCATGAATGTGTTGGCAAGTTATTTCAACCTCATACTGACTCATTACAGTTACAACACAGTCTTTTCCAATTCATTCATCGAATAAAATTACCACAGCTAAAGGAGATGCCACATCTGCTGATATCCAGTTCCATGACATGGATAGCAATCTTTGATCAATTATTCTTCATTTGCTACAAACTTTTGAAGTATTTTTTCAGCAGACCATTTCTACTGATTAAAGGGGGACATACTCTGCTCTTCAACCATTTCATCATAAAGTTAGTTTGCCTCAGGACAGAGGTACTTGACCAGGGTCTCTCCTGCCATACAAACTTCTGCAGGATTCTTTCCTCATACCTGTCCCAGTTTCCCTGGGGGGACAAATGAAAAAAATCACCATGCTTCAATCCCAGGATGGTACAAGACAGCACAATATGGGGAGATTTTAAATATATGATGTTGGAATACAATGACAACGATGGTGTGTCACCATTCAGCCCTGGAATCGAAAGATGTTGAGTGTCTTTCAGACAAGTTACTCTTTTATTCACTTCTTAACAGAAAGAGACATCCAAAGAATTTTAAGTGCAAAGCAGGTATTTTCAGACTCAGAAGTTCTTCCTCTATGTAGCACTAAAAGATCAAAATCTTCTGAGTCACAGTCCCTGGTATCTAGGTAACAACAGAACCCGGCATCTTTATTTACTTGCATGATTAACAAACAGATATCCAAGTGCCTTAATCCCCAAAACATGTAGCCACCCATCACTACTAATTTACTGGTTTTCTGCAGCCCACACAGGGTATGAATTTGAAGATAAACAGTGATAACAAATAATTCAGTCAGAAAATCTTCAATATGTAACATAACCTGGAATGTGAGCCAAAAACTCATTGTTTTATTACTATGTTGGTATTCATTCCAAAAATTCTGTGAAATATTTATGCTTTTATTATTTTCCTCACAATCATACTTCACTGCTGTTCTGAACGCAGCATTTGTCTCCTCTAAAGGACATCTAGTCTAGGTCAGAAAATTCCTAGTTTCACAGTACTCTGAAATACTCATCTAGTCACCCCTAACAAACTTTCTATCATTATTTTCAATTTCTTTGGGCTTCAAATTCTAAATCCTGTCAGTATCTAAACCAGCTTCTCAGATGCTTTGAATGCGTAAACCTGCAAAATGAAATAGACTTAGGTGTAGAGTTCTCCAAGTGTATGACACTATGCTGTTACTTAGCATAGGTACTTTAGTCTACCATTAGCACTAAATAGTTGTATAAATTAAGGCTGTGCTTTTCTGTTCCTTCTCTAATAACAGTTTTAGTAAGTCATTTCCTAGAGTATGCTGCTGAATTAGCTTCAGGTTTCAGACCATCCTGTTATATGAAGTTATTTTAGCCCTATCCTAAACAAAACCTTAGTTCTCTTATTCACAGCAGAGGAAGAAAGAGGAGAAGAAAGCCACCACATTTTCATTTACCTATTTCACCTCTGCCTAAAACAACCCATACGATACACTGGTATTTGCCTATGAGGCTCCACCAAACAGCTCTAGTAACTTTGGGGGCTATTCCTTTTCTTCATACACCTGGGAATATGGAGCTGTTTCACTAGCATGCAGTGTCCACTGTAAAGGGCTGTTTGCCTTTAGCACAAGAAGGAAAATCATATGAGAGACTTTTCAGATATAAAAAATTATCTTATAGATCCAGCTAGAGATATTAGGTCCTCTGCTTTATCATCTACTGCCAGCAATAACTCCATTTCACAGGGAAAGCTGGAGTCTCTTAAGCTTGGTATCTATTCAGGGAGGCAGCACCCATCCAGATTCATGAACATCTGACAAAATATTGCTCTGTGTTCTTGTCCAAGAACATACCTTACTGTATCAACAAGTCATCAGCACACTTTCTGTTGTTGTTGATTCCATGCAAAGTTGAATTGTCTACAAAAGATTTCCACCTAGCACCCAAGAGATAACCCTTCAATGCTTTCATCACTATATGTTTAAAAGACTTTGACCATTCCAAAGGAATATCAGACTGAAGACTTTAACCTTGTGTGTTCTAGATGTCTCTTTTGAAGGCAAAAAAGTGGAGAACTTTCCTTTACTATGCCTTCCCTCATATAAAGAGGATTGCACCTTACAAAGAATCAGGGCACTTGAAGAAAACCATATGAAAAGTCACATACGCTCAGGTCTAATCTTAAAAGACACATGATCAAAACCAAAACCCAGAAGCAGCCACCCCTACCCCCACCACCTCCCAGACCAAAGTGAAACATACATTTTCCAAACAATATTATCCACGAACTAAAGCCGAGTGTAGATTTTCAGGACAGTTTGGAATAGTAAGTGCATAGTGACTGGTAACCCTAAAGGTTATCTGTTAGGGTAAACACTAAGGTAAATTTCAGGATCAAAAACCCAGATTACTTCCGAACACAGCCTACAGAACTTCCAGTCATTCTACAAAAGCACTCAGCACCAGCAAGCTGAGCTGCTTTACATCTTATATGAAATTTCTTTCAGCTTCAGTAAGTGCAGTTGGGCTACTTGAAGCAATTGTTAAAACACTACCCTAAAATATTCCAAACCATCATTAAGTGTGGCCTTGTGTACTGCATAGATTGTCAATACTGTGAAAGAGCAGATCTGGACTGCAGGAGCAAATCTACAGTTTCATTTCATTTCTATTACAACACTTTTACATAAGATACTATCACAGAAAATATATATAAAATTGTTTTTTGCCTTTTGTACTTTCATTCATGAACTCTGATGGATTTTACGCTTCTCATGTCACCATCTAACTACACAGAGGCTTCAGTACATGAGATGGTTTCCATTCATCTTACTGAACTTTCAGAGTGGGTCCAAAATGAAAATAATCTTAAATAAATCCATGTGAATCAGCAGCAACACCAATGAAACCTAAAAAGTGCATCAAGAGAAACTGATGTGAAGTGTTTACTGCCACTCAGAGATTTGAAGGGATTAGTTATGACTACATGTTTTATTAGGCTAAAGATATTTTCTCCTATCTGTGAACTGCACCTGATAATACATTATCATTGTACCTCAGGCTACACTGAACTTGATTTTAGTATGTACTGATTTAGGTAGTTACTTCATTTCTGATATACAAGTTGCCAGCTGATTCATAGAGCTTAGAGCTCAAACAGGCCTTGTAAAATAAAAGAGATCAACTGTGTACTACAATATATACCCTAGTACACTTTAAAAGATATACATTAATTTGAGAAGGGTGCTCCATGACTCAACAGATCTGACAGAACTTTGTACGTAACCGTTGATGCAGTCTCATTGCATCTGCTCACGTTCCCTTCTTGTGCTGTCCCAAAAGAAGCTTCCCATTTCCTGTTTTTTAAATGCTTCTACTATTAATGTTTATTTTTATTACATAATGATCTCTTTTATTAATTGGACAGTGTCCCTCTATGCAATCCTCTCTTCTTTGCTAGTTAAATAAACCCAGTAAGCTTCTATGTAATCTCATAAATTAGTGTAAATTCTTGTGACTATCTAGGAAACCCTGAAAGAGAAGATAGGAAATGACAAGTTCCAATGCAGAGCGGGTCATGGAGAGAAAAACACCCACTATGAATCCAAAGGATCTTCTACATAAAAGTCTCAATCAGAAATTCTAATCATTATTTGCTGTTGGTACTGCAATGCAGCCCAATATAAACACCTCAGAAATTCTCGAGCACTGTCACCTTTCTTGTATGTGTGGTTACATTGTATCCAACTCCAACCAAAAGTCTTAAGTTTTACCAGACCAATTCAGCTAAATTATTGTCAAATGACTAGTTCTGACCTTTATGTAGCTCCAGTACACAAGCAGACACTTCTCAGTAACCTCAGAAGAATCAGAAACCAACATCACCCATTTCAAGCTTTTGACCAGTAAGTGTGGCTTCATTTTGTTTTCTAACAGAAATGAACTTAAGAGACACAAATATTATTCCCTAAGCATACATATACATTCAGCCTCTATCTGGGGCTAAACTACAACAGTTGCCCTATCACCTGATAACCTCTCCACAGTAGAGGAGAATGGAGAAAAGGAGACCCCATTGAAAGTAAAACTGCCAAACTGATATCAATGCCAATTTGAAGTAAATAGGAATACTCAGCCCAGCAAAGGCACAGGAGTCACACTCACCAGGAAGCAGCTCACAGAATAAAGACACAGCCAAGAGGAGCTCTGACAGAAGGCTTCCTCTCCCCCAAAACCTTCTCCACTCTTTCTGAGCCTGACCTTTATAGTATGATATACACCTGTAACCAATTCAAGTCAGCTGTCCTGGCTGACTCAGAACTGCTAATGGCTTGCCACCTATGGCTGACCCAGGGTTCTGATCCAGCAAAACCAGGACTGTGCACTATATAGATGCCCTTTCAGTCATATTAGCTGCATATCGGAAATTCTTGTTTGCACTTGCATAAGCAGAAAAATCAGACCGTATTGTAAGCCAGCACTTCCCAATGTTCTATAGAAAAACCCTGTTGGTACAAAGTGAGTGAAAGATCATGGACAGCAGTTAGGATTTTTCCTCTACCATTTACCAAATCACTGTCCCAGGTACACAGGGCAGATTTAATCTTTTGTGCTTCAGACCCTTGCAATTTAATACATCAAAGGTTTCATATCCAATTATGAACACTGTCTTATTACTTTCAGTCCTTGATTAAATATCTAAGCTTCACCAGCCCTGAGCTTCCACAGTAGTGTGCAAACTTCTGAGAAACACTTAATAAAATTAATAATAATTATAATAAAACAACACCAAGAAAACCAAACAGACAGACACATATGCAACCCCAAACTTGTTCTACCATATTCCTTGCTGGATTTCAAGTGAGGTTAAACAGAAGTGCAACCTGAAGTAAAATACTATCAACTTCAGCATACTGTATTTAAAGCTATTGAAAACCGTTTTCTATTTAAATATCCTTTAATACGATAGAAGTACATAGACACTGGATATATCAGTATTTTTATGCCTTCTGGATTCAACATTTTACAAAGAATTAGTTGTACCTCCGAAAATAACCAACATTAGCAAGACATGACTTGAATTTATTCTAGGACTGGCAAACGGGAAAGCTAATTAGTGGCAACAATTTACTTCAGAACAGGATTTTTATGATTTGCTGGGTTATGACCTATAATTAAATGTATTTTGTGTGTTTCTTCCACCGAGATAATTGATATAATGCATAATGCAAGATGCTTTAGGGCCACTTCTTTCTTAAAATGCAATTAAAATTAAACCTCACTGTCAAAGGCAGAATGTGTTGGACATTTTGAAGCTCCAAATCTTTCTGTCAATGTTACACGGTTAATGAAAACAAAAGAAGAATGAATAAGCTAATTTCTTTCAAGTGGCAGAGATGAAATCACACGCTTTCCTCACAAACCCACATCATTTTATGCAATCCAAGTAAGCCTAAGAATATCAATAATAATCAACTCACACAACAGAACTTTTGAAATCCACTAGCCGACTACCTTCTGGTGTTAAAAGAAAAAAAACTAAGCACATCACCTGAAAAGATTCCACCATTCTAATGGATTTTCATTCAGTCTTACTAAATGTTGTGTTTTGAATGAAGAAGTCATAGGAACAGACAGAAATGATACAGAAGATTAAATCACAAAAAATTGTTAGAATGGTCCAAACTGAAGAGACAACTCTTTACTCTTCAGAGATAATTGAAAGCAACAAAATACTAAGTCGATATTAAAACTTGTGTGCTGGCAGCATACAAAGATGTTTTTTATTTTAAATCAAGAGGAAGTTTTTATGTTTTATGTGACAGTCTCTAAAATGTATGATTCTTGCCTTTTGAATCAGTATAAGCTGGGTGAGGTTCTCTGCAATCTGACGTACCTGTCTAAAATACCAGGCCATGCTTTGCTATCATTTACCAGTTAACATTTCCACTAATATCAAGAACAACTAGACACAGAATCCCAAGTTTCAATTTCCAAATCACCCATTATTTGCTTAGAATGGACTGGGTTTTAGAAGTTTAGCATTAACTCAGCCAACACAGGTTTTAGAAAATGAGGCAGAAGCCTGTCTTAAGTTCCCCATACAAAGCCAGTCCCTGCATATTTGATATAGATGTCTTAAGAACTGCAGTATGAAATTTGGAACTGCAAAATACCACAAAGCTTGATAACACCAAAGGTTTTTAAAAAAATAGGTGTTTGTGAACAACTATAGCACCCAAGTCACAGCCAGCAACAAGTTAGTGATGCAGGCCTTATTTTAAGCACACAAATAGGTTCATTTAGTTTTTATTTAGGATGGATCAATATTGTAAAACTGCTGTGTCACAGAGGCAAAAACACATAGAGGCTTTTTTTTGTGAAGAGTCTTCGTTAGAAGTAAGAGGATGTATAATGTGGTTCACCAACAACTGTGGGTGAAGTGTCTGTGTAACTTGTGTCTGTCTCTGTAAACACTACTCCAGCAGTTACTGCTGGAATAAAGATGATCTCTGCCATGTGTTTGGACTAACACAAAGGGCATCTGTACCAAATTTACACGATGAAAGGCACATTACCAATTGTACTGTTACATACAGACACTATTAGAGAAGTATTCTTTAGTCTTAACCAAAGCTGCAGTCTAGCAAATATTAAGGTCTTGCATTTTGGCAGGAAAAGAGAGATGAACAGAAGGGACAAATACAAATGAATCATTGATGCAATGGAATCCACTTGCACAGGCAAATTGGTCAAAACACTTTCACAAATGTTCAAGTAGAACATCCCAGAACAGAAGAAATATCCAGCAATCAACCACAGTCACACATAATAACCTACCTCCCTTTAATCACGTAAGCCACTTGTCTTTTGATTCTTTGAACACTTATTCACGATAGGCAATTAACTGCCAACTGAGTAAGCTCAGCAAGAGGTGGGTCAGTTTTTTGTAGTTGGGTTGTTTAGGTTCCCGCTCTTCTCCTGAACACAGCCAGTTATTATTACCAGCTAACATTATACTCTGGTGCTGCATTATTGTAGGCATCTGTTTGCCTACTGCCTACCCAGTTTCAGAAATTTTGAATAATCAACACTTTCTTCTACTGGGAATGTGTTCAAAGCATAAAGTGAAAGTAGCAAATTACTTGAGATACTGTAAAACATTGACAGCTCTCAAACTCATCTTCATTTTAACTTATTAAAAAAATCAAACCCATACAATAAAGTCCTAAATATACATATACTCTAATAATAGTTACTTCTTTTGGAATGAATTATTGGACAGATTGGTTCTTAGGAAGATCCTGCAGTACTCTCTACATGCAAATATACTCTTTCCATCAAACAGCCCATCACCTTACTGGAAAGAAAACTATGTGTTACTTTACAGGGTCACAAGGACCTTGACAGTAAGCTGAATGATAAAGTCTTCCATAAGTAACACATGGAAAAAATGCTTTAACATGTAGCTATCACAGCTAACATTTACTTCATTATGCGGGAAGAATGAACTAAATGAATACTTTTATTTTGACAGAGAACCTCCTCATCTTCTCTCAGCTTTCTTCTCACTTGTAAAGATGTCTTAGCCCCCCAGTGTCAACTAGCAAGCTCTTACTGTCACCATCCAGAAAGAAAAAACACCTCACTGTGTATGAGGACTGTCATATGCCGATAGATTTGGCTGACAAGAACTGAAAAGAACTGCCACTCAGTGTCAGAGGACTAACAAAGCAATTATCAAAACCTCCACACTTATGAAGCTGAAGACTTGCAGATTAAAATGAGACTCAGACAAATCTAGTTAGAAATAGCTTTCTGAAGAAGTGTGACTTTTTCTCAAAGATTACACAAAGTCTTCCCTCCTCCCAACCCCCACTTCCAGGAAAACTGAACCCCAAAGATCCCTGTTCATTATTTAGAACATAGTAAGCATTTGAAATGCTATTTCAAGGCCAATATTATTAAATCAGCCGCTATAAAACCATGATTTTTCTATTGCCACTTAACTCATAGAAAACCAATCACTTTGGTGGCCAGTCAAGACGAAAAAATTGGTCTCAAGAAGCAAAATACATGGGGGTGAATTTCCAAGAGATGGAATTCAGTATTAAAAGAACTCCTCAAAGCTAAGCAGTTGTGTCAAACTCACAAACCAACTTATATGATGTTGGTGAAAGACAGTTTAAAGGTGTTGCAAATAGTAAATGCAGAAACAAACTTCATTTGCAGTATGTTAATCAGCATAAGAATGCCAAAGGACATCTCAATTTACCCCAAGCAATCCTAGGCCTATTAGGCTGAACAATTCAGAATTTTCTTTCAACTTCTCTTTAATTAATACAGTCATATTACAGAAATTATTCATGGCACAGATTCTGTCAAATCTCCCACCTCACATAGCATGTCTATGTATCAGAATGCTTATCAGTGTTTTAACTGTCACTATCATCACTGAAACCTAAATGATTCCTAAATAAAGATTTCTGAGTATCATTCTACAGTGCCTGGCTAAGCATTTGATTCCATTCATCAACCCTCACTATTCAGATGCAATAAGCAACTACTTAATTTCTGAAACAAAGACTTAATTTCAGAGACTGTTGAATGACTAATCTTACTTAATCTAGTAGTTGCATAGTAATCCCACTAAATAATTGCCTTATTTACAGAAGAAAAAAGAAAGTACTGTAATCAAGTATATATTGCATTGGGTTGTTGATTTCATGTGGCACATTCTACAGCTCTCACAAAATATCACTGGCAGGCAAGCATGCTTTTTTCTATGAACTCTTCCAGGCTACTTTTTTCATGGAAGATCATAACAGAACTAAATAGATAAGGAGTGGCTCAAGAACCATCTTGAAGAGAACTGGAGAATGTCATTTGATGAAAAACTCAATATGAGCCAGCAATGGTTGATGGCAGCCCAGAACACCAAGAACGCCCTGGGCTGCATCAAAAGAAGTGTGACCAGGAGAATGAGTGATGTGATTCTGCCTCTGCTCAGGTGAGAACCCACTTACAGTATTGCCTTCAGCATAACAGGGATGTGGAACTACCGGAGAGGAGACCATGAAGATGGCCTGCAGGCTGGAGCAACTCCCCTGTGGGGACAGGCTGACAGAGCTGGGGCTGTTCGGCCTGTAGAAAGGATCACTCTGGGAAGACCTTAGAGCAGCCTTCTGGTACCTGCAAGAAGGCTGCAATAAAGACAAGAATAGGCTTTCTATAAGGGCTTGTAGTGATAGGATGAGAAGCAATGACTTTGAACTAGAGAAGATGAGATTTAGACTGAATACTAGGAAGAAATTTTTTCCAGTAAGGGTGTGAGACACTTGAACAGGTTGCCTAGGGAGGTCACAGATGGACCCGGCCTGGGGGTATTCAAGGCTGGATGAGGCCTTGAGCAATCTGATCTAGTGGAAGGTGTCATTGCCCTTAGCAAGTGAATTGGATTTAGATTATTTTTGAGGTCTCTTCCAAACCAAACCATATCCTGCATATTCTTAGGCAGCCTCTGGTCCCCCTTTCCAATGCTTGTGACCTGCCGGGTTGGCTTGACAGTGCATGGGCCAGCAGGGCATGCCCCCACTTGGTTCAGCACAGGTGCATTAATGGGCTGCAGGTTAGGTTCTGCATTACAGATATTGCCCTTCCCAGTACTTGTGGCTAAGCTGTCTGCTCACCCAGATCCACTTACTAGAAGTGCCAGGGCCAGCTGGGGAGCTCATACAGGGACTCATTTGGACATTAGAATTTGGAGGTTATGAAGGGCAGGGACTTGGAGAGGGGAGAAGAGTGAGCTACAAATACAGTAAAGGGACTAAATATATATCTCTTGTGAGGAAAGGTTGAGAGAACTGTATGGTTTGAGTCTGGAAAAGAGAAGGCTGAGGAAATAACTCATAGATGTTTATCAATACTCAAATGGTGGGTGTCAGGAAAATGAGACTGGTCTTTTTTCAGTGGTGCTCAGCTACAGGTCAAGGTACAAATTTCAACTTACGAAGTTCCCTCTAAACTGGATGGAGCACTGCAAGGGGCTGCCCACAGAGGTTCCGCAGTCCCCATTTTTTGAGACATTAAAAACCCACCTGAATGTGTTCCTATATTGCCCTCTTCAAATCAATCTGCCTCGGCAAGCAGGTTGGACTCAATGACCTCCAGAGGTTCCTTCCAACCCTTGCCATTCTGTATGGTTTTGTGTGACTAATCGGAACCCAGAAACCCTCAACTTACCTCTCATCTGGCCCCAGACAGAAGTCAATACATTCCAGTTGCTCTCTCATGAAAACAGGCACTCCACCATCTTGCTTTGTTAACCTGCTGTTGCGGTAGGCCTGATAGGCCCAAAATAGGCTTATACATGTCCTGGCTTGCCCAGGCATGTTTTTCTGCTCTCCCTCCTCCTGTCACAGGGAAAAGCAACTGTGGGAAAGAAGACAAAAGAACCTGGAGCCAGTAAGTCTGAGGACTCCAGCCTGCCCAGACTTGTCTTGGTCCTGTGGTAAACTTGTGCCTGCCTTGTGCAAGGCCTAAGCCATTACCAAATTTGGGCAAAGCGAGCCTACGGCTTTACCTAATATGGTCAGGCTTGGCAAAGCGCCACTCTGATTGGCTCTTTTGTGACCAAAGGATAGAACGGCCTGTGCAGGGAAAGCAGCTCACAGGCAGGGGTAGGGTTGTGTGGGGGGGTGTGTTCAGGTTTTTTTTTAGGGTGGAGGAAAATATCAGCTCTACTAAACTAGAAAGGTTTCAACTGATGAATTTCTCCTTCTGTTTACAGATTAAACACTCACATGAAAGGAGAAACCTCATCTCTCTTTCTGCTGACCTTGTTCCATGTGTCACAATCTATATGCAAATCCAAAATAGAGATACACTGAAGGCAGAAGATATAGAAGATACAATTCTGGAACCAATTTTTATCTTGGGAAAATTGATATCCCTGACATTAATGGGTCAGATCTGCAAAGCAGACAATTCACCTCTGTTCCTTCAAAATACGACAAGCAATTAAAAATGGGGACTAAAATAAAATCAGCAGTGACTGTCTGTCTTCCATGAAGATATTTCTGTGGAATATAATCAAATCCAACTCCCGTGCTAACATCAGCTGGCTACAGGGATCAAAAGTCCTGGTGCTAAATTCTTTTACCAGCTGGCTTACCTGAAGACTCATAGATAAAACCATTCTCATTCAGACACAGCTGTGCTTGTATGCATGAAACCTAAGCACTTGAAAAATTTTTGTGAGCTATAGGCAACCTGAAACTAAAGCTTTATATAGTATTTAATCAGCACTTTTGAAATTAGCCTCAAGGAGCCAGTTAAGGGAGATGTGTTTGGCAAAGCTTCAAAATCTGAATGTTTACCACCATCCTCATCAAATGGAGCACTCCACAATATTAGGGGTTGGTAGGGATCTTTGGAGATCAACTAGTCCAACCCACCTGCCAAGCAGGATCACCTACAGCAGGTCACACAGGAATACATCCAGGTGGGTTTAGCATCTCTCCAGAGAAGGAGACTCTACAACCTCTCTGGGCAGCCTGTTCCAGTGCTCCATCACGCTCACAATAAATAAGTGTCTCTTTGTGTAGAGGTGGAACTTCATGTGTTCCAGTTTGTGGTTTTGCCCCTTGTCATATCACAGGGCACGACTGAAAAGAGCCTGGCACCTCCTTCTTGACACTCACCCTTCAGGTATTTTTAAACATTCGCAAGATCCCCTCTCAGTGTTCTGTTATTCAGACTAAACAGCCCCAGGTCTCTCAGTCTTTCCTCAAGAGAGAGATGTTTTATTCCCTTAATCATCCTCATAGCCCACTGCTAGACTCTCTCAAGCAGTTTCATATTCTTCTTGAACTGAAGAATCTTCAGCTGGACACAGGACTTCAGACATCCTCTCACGATGGCAGAGTAGAGGTGGAGGACAACCTCCCTTGTCCTGCTCCACACACTTTTCTTAATGCACCCCAGAATGCCATTGGCCCTCCTCAGCACAAGGACACACTGCTTATTCTTCTCCAAGACTCCAAGGTCCTTCTCCATAAGCTGCCTGCCAGAAGATCAACCCCTGATCTTCACCAGTACATGATGTTATTCCTCCCCATATGTAGGACTTGATGCTTATCCTTGTTGAACTTCATTAGTTTCCCTTTGCCCATCTCTCCAGTCCATCCAGACCCCACTAAATAGCTGCTGTCTGCATATGAAAGCCCAAAGGTATGTGACTTTGGCTCCCACTTACTGAGAAAACTATTGTTATGGTATGAGAGTATATGCAAGCTAGGCAATGCAAGATAAAAACACTAAAAGCAAACAGAAAAGCGCAGGTAATGAGAACGTAACGTTTAGTTGTTCAGGAAAAGTTTTCACTAGAAAGAGTGAAAAACTCATAGGAAGGAAAAGTAGAGAAATAGAAAAGAGCAACAGAATAACATTAACATTCATGTGTTCTAAGGAGAAGTGAAGGCCAATCCTATCACACACATGATCACATAAATGCTCAACCTGCAGTTTTGCCAGCACAAAGCTTCTTACTGCATCTCTTAGACTAAATAACTATTGTGGACGCCAGCGTACCTTTCTTAGTTGGTCTCTGCACACCTTAAACCTATCTAAACAAATCAACCCACAAAGACGTTACTTTCTGATAGGTAAATAAGGCTAAAATTAGACTAAAAATCTCTTGAACAATTTTTTACCAATTTTGTATTTAATGAAAAAAAAAAACCTGCAAATCTCACCACATTTCTATTATTTGCACAACTATGAGTAGTTTGTGCTTTTAAAATCTATTTGCTATTCCAAGGTGAAAGCAGCAGAAGTACATTTTATGGAGGCTGGATTTGAAACAACTGAGAGCAGGGAGGATAACTACTCTGCTGAGTTCACGAAGATAACTCATGAACTGCAGTCATCCTTTTTGAAAGCACTTTTTTTCCCCCTTGCCTGTACTGCATCCTAGATATAGCAAGATTCCATAGATTTTTGAAATGCATTTAGGATTTTCTGCTCCCACTTGCTTATCACTATTTCATTGAAAACTCTTGTTATCATTTTTGAATTGTTTGAAAGTCATCAGATATATATCCAATACATTTGAAAGAGACATCTGAAGCTTAAGTTGCTGTCAGGTGCTCAGTAAGGAAAAAAGTTTTAAAATTTCACCAATTCCATCATGACATGTCAGACTTTTACATTAACCTTTAAAGCTTACTGCACCATGACTGGGAAAGGAAGGATCAGTGTCTGAAAACTCTGTAGTTCCTGTTACGCCAAGCCTTTGCTTTTATTAGCATTAAAATACTCCAAATATGCAAGTGGTAAAACTGATTTAGAATGTATTGTGAGTTGAATTTTGATAAACAAGACATTGCACTGTCACTGGACCAACTGCAAATACAGGCCTGCAGATACAGTCAGGTCAGCGGCCCTAGGACTCAAGCATCAGTGTGAAAATTCTGAAGACATTCCTCTGCAGCAAAACATTTTGTTGAAAAAGATCATTCCCATAACTGCTTATAAGCACACCTGTCTCAGTACAAGATACAATATGTCAACAATGGTGTTAATCAGGATAAACCCAACTGCCAACACTTCAAAAATTGTTTTTTATAAGCTTCTACCAACTACAGACATATCCCTCCTCGTTTTGCTATTGTGCCATCTGATCACAGAATTTCTTAGACTGGAAAAGACCTTCAAGAGCATGGAGTCCAATCATTAGTGATCAGAGACACCAAAGTCAGTGGGACATCTTAAACTATATGAAAATAGATTCAAGATTTTCACATTTTTCCTGTACTGAATAGAAACATCACCAGTACTTGAAAATGAACTTCCTTTTAAGATATTCCTAATGACACCACTAGACTCAAAATCCTATACAAAAGATCAAATCTCTGTGTTCTTCTTCTTGCTAGGTATGCTGTGCTGGTGACATTTACCAGCTGAAGGGTTGCAGAAGGAGAGTTGGTGGATGTGAATATATTATGATTAAGCAGACATTTTCCAAAGTATTCTATTCTTTACTGTCCATTTCTTTTTCTATTATACGACTCATCTTTTACTTTCACTGATTTCTAAGTTATAATGGTTCACTATCAGGTAAAAAAATCAAATAACTATGACACCTCTGCCTGGTGTCTCAAATATGGGCACAGAAAATAAGAAATGTAAAAGTGGTCTGAGAAAGCTAAGAGGGAAATGCAATTTGGAAAAAAAATATTTCAAGAGGAAAAAAAGACTTTTAGCTGAAATCAGTCATAAGCAAGCACAGTCCATATCTGCATGTTTACAATGCTTTTCCTAATCTTGGTTGGAATCATGGCCTAGCTGGGTTTTACCCACCTTGGATGATTTCCTAGCAGGCTACATTTAAAAGTTATTTGACCATCCAAGTTTTCTCTTTTGACAAATACTTCCACAAATGCTAACAGACTTCAATGCTACTTCTTGTTTTGCCTTTGTGCGCAAAAAGAGAACAACCATGCATGCAAGTGATTGCTTCCAAGGCCTTCTGGTAGATAGAGGAACATCTGTGATAGACAAGGCAATGTGATTACTACACAATGGAAAGAAAATCTCCTTGATGGTTAGCAGTGCCACTACTACAGCACACAGTGGTTTTCTTTGTGCCTGCTAGAGTATCTGTGATTACAGAGCATCTACCACGATTTTACCTCACACATGATTATCCCAGCTTTCACTTTCAGGGTAACTTCCTGTGCCAGCATCCCTGTACGATATGGTATAGACAGATCTGCCCTGATCTGCCCGCAGACAAACACATCTCAGGAGCAGTCCTAAGACCTAGAATGCTATCTTAACACTCAGATTGAAGATCTCCAGAGAGGGCCTCTTTCAGACTGTAACAGTAAGATATACCAGCCTGGTGTGATGGCTGAGGCTTTGAGAATTGAAGAAATGAGATGCAATTGAAGAAATGAGATAGAGGACTAGAGTCATGGAACCATAAGAGATAGGACACTGACTTGAAACTGGAGACTCCATGGCTATAAACATCTCGCTAACATACAGTTAAAGAAATGCAGACTTGGAGCTTGGCAAGAGTGGTTTACGAGTAGCAAAGGCAACAAAGAATTATCTAACATATGTAAAAGTAACTGAAACACAGGGAAAATACAGCAAAAAGCACTAGTCAAGTAACTTGTTATGCACTGTTTGGAACTGCCACCAGTAGTACCCACTGTTCTTTAACTGTTTGTCACCTGTTCCATCAACTCTGGTATGCGAGAGCACAATGTAACAAAGAGCCATTGACTTGGAGCACTTTTGACAATGCAGCTGCACAGAAGAGCTGGACTTCTCCGGTTCCTTCAGTATTGTTTGATAGACAATGGTGCAGCAGCTGTACGGATTTCAAGTGCAGGCAGTGGCAACTTTCAGTAGCACAACAATATAATAAGCACAAAATCTTTCTAGTTACGTAACACCAACTTAGCACAGCTGAACTGCACTGCCAAGGTATAATACCAAGTATGCTTTGGAATTCAGTGCTAAGGGAGTGTTTACCAGGTGACACTTAAACAAGCAGCAAACAACACAGTTTACCTGTGACATTTCCCAAAAAATTGGGTAATCTCCAAATTAAGAGCAGCTATTCACAGGCTCCAGGTTATTTCTGAAGCAGTCAGAAATAACAAATGGCAAATATTGGTTTATACTGCTGCAAGCATGTTTTATATTGTGTGCATGACACTGTCTGAAAAACTTACTTCTACCTTCTGGAAGCTTCATATCTGATAGTTCTACAGTGTCTACAATTACCCAAATGTGCTAGTTTGAGCCTAGCTAGCATGTTTTGATGAGAACAACTAGATCATAGGCTGAGAAATGAAAACAATGGTGTCTACTTCCCTCACAGTCTTGCTGAGATGGGTAAAGAAGAAAGGCAAAACAAACATTAGGTCACTTTTGCTCTGCACTTCGCTTGGGCACTTCGTGCTGGGCTGTTCTCTTCTGCTTTGCCTGCTGGCTGAACTCCATCTTGCTTTCTAACCTCACCCTCCATTTCCTTTGTATGATTTCACCTTTGCTTCTTAATCCTTTTTGGCCGAACCTGCATTCTTCCTTGGGACTGGGGTAAGGTTGAGAGGGGTAGGGCAAAGGTGAGAGGGTGGTTGAGAGCCCCTCCTGGGGACTCAGGTTTCTGGGAGGGGAGTTTTGTCTGTATTACCTTTTTACCTTGTATATTTCTGTATGTATCTGTACATACTGTAAATATCTGCTTGTAAATTCTGCTAGCTGTAAATATAAGCTTCATTCAAATTTCCAGAGCCAACTGAGTCTAGTCTGGGTGATTTCTAAAGTTGTGGGGGGGGCGGGGGATACCCAAACCATCACACCAAATGAAAGGAGGGAAAAAAAAACACCACACAATTCTAGGGCTTTGCACACACCTCATTACGTGTAACTTACAATGTAATTTCAACTTGAATCAATATTAAAATTATACATGTAGAACAGGTAATAGAACTTACAATATTTATCTTCTATTCATCGTGATAATGAATATCATTGTTTGATTATATAATTATACCAAAATTAGGAGGTGCTTAAAGAACGTTGCATGATACGCCCACAGTGGTTTTTAGCTGGATGACATACAGGTCACTGGTTCACTTAATTCACTCATAGCCTCAACTATTTTACATTTTCCTAGGAGTTATTCATTATCTAGTTTGCACAACAATGTTTAAGAGTCAGTATTACATTAGCTCAGTTAATTGAAGCTTTTGAAGTCTTTTAAAAAAAACATTGCTAAACTCAAAAAAGAGATATAGGAAGTCTAAATAAGTACTTCAAAGCAGCAGCTGCACAGCCCTTTAATTAAGCCAAATATTTCAGATGTATTTTATCCCAAGTTAGTATAGAGTTGGGTACAGGAATGTGTATTTTTCACATGTGAAGTATTCTGTAACAGGGAAAATGATCCTTAATGCTTTAGATTATGCTATTCACAGATAATAAACATAGACGTTCATGCAATGAAAGGGATCCAAGAACCTCACTTTACATTTATAAACATGTTCAGCTTGGCAATGCAAGTAGCATCCCTTATACGAATGTCATGTATCAGCAGTGAAAGAAAACGCAACACTATTTGCATCTTATTGAGCACTCACTACAGGAAAGTATTGTAACAACTAAGGAAGGGTTGTAGCAATTAGCAGGTTATCTCAGTGAAACCAACAGGAGACAATTCTACACCTTCTTTTCAAGAGTGAACGTTTGTACGATGAATGCAAAGATACAGACAGTGCTTTAATACATATAGTGTTATTGATTAAAACAGGAAGCAACAAGCTTATTTTTTTTCCCTTCAGAAACACTCCGAAGTTATCATTTGTTTGTTTCAGAAAGCTCCTGTGTGTGTCTTAAAAAAAAAAAAAAAGAAAAAAAAAAGAGAAAGAGAGAGAAAGAAGAGGAAAACCTCCACGGATGTAATATACAGAGGCTTGCAAAGTAGACAAACAGGCCACAGAGGTGGATTTCAGTAAAATTTAACTAAGTGACAGATATTCAGATTAATGTTGAATTGGTCTGATCATGTTTTAAAAAACTGTCTCTATTCCTGGTTTAAGAGATATGCAGCATCAACCAGATATGCCTTTGGGACCTATCAGCAAAAAGTTCACATTAAAGCAATTTACAGGCTAATCTACTTAAATAGAAATCAAAATATCCCAAACAAAACACCAAGCAAATAAAACCCAAGAGCTGGATTTACACCAAATTTATCTGAAGTTTATGCTACATTTCTTGGAACAATACTTTTCATAGCTGCAACCAGGAAAAGCAAGGCACAGCTGTGATTGGGGTTACCTTTTTTACCAACCTCTGTCCCGAAACAAAAATAAAAGTAATAATGAAATAGAGAAGCAGATAGTGCTCAGGAAACTATATGTAGCATTAAGACAGTAGAAGACATTGACAGTGGACAAATAACACCATCCAGGACAAATTTCTCAATAACAGTTTCTCGATTGCTATCAGCTCGCATGCTAATCACCTGAAAACTTTTGGTCCTTCTGTAGTGACCACAATAAAACACTACTGTAATCTCACCATGACTTTGAGCAAAACTCACCCTAGGAGCAGGAACACTCATTACAGAATCTCAATGACACCAATTTGGCAAATTCCATTAAAGAGAAAAGCTGTTAGCAGAGGATAGTTTACACTCACCAATTAAGATCATTTCTGACAGTGTTACAGAATGATAGTCTAATGGCTTTTATGGATTGTAATCTTTCACAGACTGGTTTAAAATAATATATCTGCTTTTAAATATATGGGCTTGTAATGGGCCCATATTACACATGCAGAAAAACACAAATTCTCACTCTGTGCTAGTTTGAAGCTAGCTAGTATGTTTTGGTGAGAAGAATTAGATTACAGGCTGTGAAAGAAAAACAATTGTGATGTCTACTTCACTCACAGGCTTGCTGAGAGGTTTAAGAGCAAGAATCCAAGCACAGATAAAGCAATTGCTTTCTCTCCAGGCTGTGGGCTGCATTTTTCTCTCTAACCTAACCTGACTAATCCACCTGCTTCCTAACCCCCCGGGCAACCCTCCTTTCTTCCTTGGGCACAAGGCAACGCCTGGGGTAAGGTAGAGAAGAGTGGGAGAAGGTGGAAGGGCAGTTGAGAGCCCTTCCTGGGGACTCGGGTTTCTGGGAGGAGTGTTATGTTTCTGTATTACCTTTTACCTTGTATATTTCTGTATATATATTGTAAATATCTGCTTGTATATTGTGCTAAGCTGCAAATATAAACACCATTCAATTTCCAGAGCCTTCCGAGTCTAGTCTGGGTGATTTACGAAGTGTAGGGGGGGGAGGGTAACACCCAAATCACTACACACTCACAATTGTAGTGCCAGTAGTATGTATAAATAACACATATGTAACACAGACAGCCTACAATGTATTTGTGTTAGATTGAGTTACAGGAGCTGCTCAGTATAACTACATTAACTAGAAGGTATTTTCCACGAATCTTATGTAAATAGAAAACTTTCTAATTAACCTCAAACATTTGAACTATTCAATGTTTTATTTTCAGAATCTCTATTCAGCTCCAAATATTTTCTCTGGCATTTGTCTCACTGGACGAGTGTCGCAATCCCCTTCTCTTCATTTTCTTATCTTCATTTCATTTGCCTGTCAGTTTGAGCTAGTTAGCTGAAACCAGTTTAATGGTTTTGGGCCCACTCTTCCTAAACATTTGGTAACTGTGGATAACCCTCTATCAGATTATGCAGATGTCATCTGCTAATGCTTAAATGCATTGAGGCTGCACCACACAGAATTTTTGAAAAGGAAGTGTTTGTGCTCCACTCCATCTCTACCAACATTTTTCAAATCCCTGGGAATTCTTTCTGCAGTTTCTCAGGTATCCCAGTTTCTGCAGGAAGCAGTAAGGTTTCCCATCACATCATCTTGAATTCAATGTCTGGGGTATGTATAGCTCAGAGAAGCAGAACTAAAACTGCTAACTCACATTCCTCTCTGCTGATCGCTCCACAATTTTAGCCCTTCGGCATTTTTTATTGACCCTGCCAGTGGTGAAATCTTCAATGGCAGGAGGATGTGCTACATTTGTAAAAAGAAAGAAAAGTCGTAGTTCATTCAGTCTTTATGCCCAAGGGATACTGTAGCAGCTGCGCAGGTATAATTGCTAGTCAATGACAAGGTACAAGCAGAAGGCCAAAGATGTGCTGATTCAAGCACACCCTTTAACCAGTCCTTCATATTACAAGGCATGTCTGACAGTTGTTGGAAGTGGGAAAACACAGTTCAGATCAAATAATGAAACACTAATATAATGTCAGGAGGTGAATGTGAATGTTTACCACAGAAACACTGAAAAACAGCCAACCCCAAAACCACCTAAGAAACAATGCACAGAAGCAGGAATTAAAGCAAACCCATCTCAACTAATTACAGAAATCACAGGTCAGGGTCCAGTCCAAGCCTCTCTGTTTGTAGTTATTTATTTTTGGGTACAGTGAGACTTTCTGCCTTAATGGACAGACATAGTCAACTATGACAAATGACAACTGCTTTTTCCACAGGCTGGACTCAGCCTCTTATGAAGATCAGTGTGGCTTACAATACAGTTCATCTGGACTCATGCACAGCACAGGACTGATTCTGATCAACATTTTAGGAGTCACACTCTTTTCAGCTGAAATTGACGACACCTCAGAATTTTTTTCCTTCTTTTCTTCATTCCTTTCCCTACCCCCCCCAAAGTGTTTTTCAGTCAGCTTTGAAAGTCTGTGTTTTCAACTGTTATGTTTTGCCTCATTGCTACAGACTTGCAGCCTTAGAATTAGGAACATTGTGTCTGGGTACCTGACGTAAAGGGGGATGCATGCTTCTGAATACTGTATGTATCGCAAGCCACAACTTAAAACATCGCAGCCTCAAGCAACAGGTCACAGGAATACCAACATATGTAAGAAATAATTACTCAATGTTAATTTACCTAAGATTAATATTATATATTCATGCTTATACTAATATTAAGCAACTATTAAATAATTATGAATAATCTAAATATCTGAACTTGCTTGAAACTATTAATCACACAAATAGTACTTCATTCAGAATATGCCACCCTTGCAACAAATCAAAAACAAACCCAAAACAACTAAGTTCTAATATGCATGAAACAACTCTGGCATTACCAAAATCCAACATTAAAAACTCCAAGAAATGCACAGAAAGATCCAAGATTTAACCAGAACTTGTAAAGATAAAAATCAGTCCTCGGCACTCTTCCTTTTCAGTGGCCTCCTTTTTGATGCGAGAACTGCACCCTTCCCTCAGTACCATAATCAATCCGTGTTCAGTCATTACTATGTTTGCACTATTGAAATCAATTTAACTTTATACTCTTAAGCAACATGATCTCCCGAATATTTTACTTGAACGAAACAAGCAAATACAGTGTCATAGTGTAAATTCCAGAGAACAGTGAAAGTAGTTCTAGGGAAGAAGCTTTATACATTTTGATGAACAGAAGAGTTGGCAAGGTACTCACCATATACAACCTACCATCTTATTTTCTTTTTTAAAGTTCCTTTCCTTTAGTCCCTCACCCCCTTAATTTCTGATTGTTTTAACCAATTCTGAAAGTTGCTTTCCCTTTGCTGTAACATTTCTGGATGATATTAACAGTAGCAAGTTAATTCTCTACTATTTAAAAACAAAATAGTCATAGAAAACTATTTCTCTCATGTCTTCTCCACATTTTTCAGGGTGATTGGAATCAGGGTTTTTTTTCTGTAGTGGTATAGAAGGCTGCAGCTCTACTTAACACTCTTCAGTGGAACATCAACAGAGACAATTGTTTCAGTAAAGTTCAGTCACTGCATCAATTTACAAGCAGAGGCTATATAAAACCACTGAAACATAAATCTTTAATTTTGCAGTGTCTTACCAAATCTGCACTAAAACATTATGCAAATAAAAGCACAATATGCAGTCTTTTTCATAGCAAGACAGTGATACTGCACTGAAAATCCAAAATGATCCTGTACCAATCCAATGTCCACTCAACAGCACCTAGTCTCTTCCTTTGAATAAAAAGCTAATATGGGCTACGTTTTGCTCAGCTGCTTCAAAACTGCACAAGGCAACACATCCACTAAACCTGCCTGTGTATTTCAGTTGCACCCAACCAAATCCTCCCAGATGATGAAGAGGGCCCCATTCCCTCACATAGTAGCCTGAAACGCACAACTAGCCATACAGACTGTGCTAGTTTGAGCCTAGCTAGCATGTTTTGGTGAGAAGAACTAGATGATAGGCTGTAAAATGAAAACAATGGTGAGGTCTACTTCCCTCACAGTCTTGCTGGGATGTGTAAAGAAGAAAGCCAAAACAAAGATTACTTCACTTGCTTCTTCTCTTCGCTGGGGAGCTTTGCCTGCTGGGGAGAAGCTGAGGCTGCTGGCTGGACTCCATCTTGCTTTCTAACCTCATCCTCCTTTTGCTTGGCTGCTTCACCTTGCTTTTTAACCCTCTTGGCTGAACCTCCATTCTTCCTTAGGACTGGGGTAAGGTTGAGAGGGGTAGGGGGAAGGTGAGTGATGGTTGAGAGCCTCTCCTGGGGACTCAGGTTTCTGGGAGGGGAATTGTGTTTGTATCACCTTTTTTACCTTGTATATTTCTGTCTATAACTGTATATACTGTAAATATCTGCTTGTAAATTGTGCCAGCTGTAAATATAAGCTTCATTCAAATTTCCAGAGCCGACTGAGTGTAGTCTGGGTGATTTCTAAAAGTGTGGAGGGGTGGGGGACACCCAAACCATCACACAGACTTAAAGCATTCCTAGTTTCTGATAGCATATTGATAATCAATCTCATGTGCTAGAATTCCCTAGACACTCATTCGACCTGTCAAGCACAGGCAGGAAACACAGACTTCATAATGCATTCCCCAGCTGCTATTTGTTTCAGATCTCCTGGACTGTACAAAAATGTTAACTACTTTTTAGTGTATTAAGAACTGCAAAATATGCTGTAACTGTGGTGTTCTTTAATTCCAGTACCAGGATGTCACAGTGCAAGCGGTCACATTTACTTAGCCAATAAATAAATCAAAGTTGTTTCTATCTCAATGAGCAATAAAAACTGAAAAATCATTTACAAGTAAAAGGCTAAAAACGGTGATTTTTACCATCTACTTTCACTCTGACATTTCAGCCAAAAGTACCAGTTCTCTTCAGGGGAGACAGTAATCAGTAAAACAGCTAATGTTATCTAAACTTTTATCCCTCTGTGACCAGCTGACTGGAAACACTAAGGTCACTCAAAGAAACTGATCCTACTTTTAAGAGGGGAAAAAAAAATCATTTCTTGAGCATGCACATTTTCTGCAAGTGCAACAGCACCTGAGCAATAAATAACTAACGGCAACCTAAGCACGCTTTGAGTACAGTAATATTTTAAAAGCAGCAGAAAAAGGGATGTATATTAGCAATAATTTTGGCTTTATCTTCAGAACTCAAGAAGCAAAACCAGAACTGAAATCTAGATCTCATTCAATTAACACATCTACAGTCCAGTATATTTAGCAGTTATTTTTTTCCCCAAGTCTAAGTCTAAAATGTACACCATATAGAAAAACAAATGAACAACCCCCACAACAACAGTAGTGACACTCCATTTCAAGCTTGTTTCCCATACCATAATTGATGTGTAGGGGAACCCGTACTTAAAACAGTATTTTTTGTTTACTGGGTGTAACACCACATTTTGACAAATTTGGAAACACCAACGTTTTCTGGGTGTTTTCTTCTCCCTTTTGGAAAACACTTTATACATCATTCTTCAGAAAAGAGGACCTCAGTTGTAGAAGCGATTGGAAGACAAAGAGAAAGCTTTTGTCATCTGACAAACTGGAATACTTTTCAGACCAGAACAGTAGAGACTCGATCATTTTCCCACCTTTTCACTCAGCCTAATATGAATAGAGAAAAAAGCCACACCTCTGTACAACGCCCAAATTATCAGTTAACTGGGGGACAGATGGGAATACTGCCTTTCTTGGTGACACAAGAAATAGTCTTCTGAAAGAAGAGATCATCAGGAGGGAAACTACATGCAAAGCTCAGTATTCTACAGCACAACTATTAAATTATGTTGTGGATAGATGAGATATTCTGGATGATCTTGGAGATCTCTTCCAATCTGGTTGATTCTATCACAACTGAATAAGCAACTCAACTGAGTTTCATAGAAGTATAACATCAGAAAATACCTGTAAGGGATTAAAAAGAACCACCCCACAGAACAACCCACAAGCAGCAAACCTAGATCTTCTAAATGAGCATTTGATAAACTGGGAATATTAGGGCCCTCTTCCTTTTCCTGTCTCCCAAGCAGCACTAAGTCATCTTCTGGCAAATGATTCTAACATTCAGTTTTCACCTGATAGATCATCTTACTTGTACAATCCATTTCAGAGACATAACTTGTTTTCTTTGCTAAGATTTCATTTCCTCCCATCTCAGAACTTGATGAAATCTATTTCTTAGTCTCTCATCTCCCAGTGAAAGCTGACAACAAGTATCAGACAAAATGTAGCTGTCCCATATGAAGTAATTCATTTCTGTCAAAGATTAGACATTTTTTTTTCCTTTAACGTAAGATGACTGATATTGTTCTGCAAGATCCAAAAGGGACAATTTAACCACTTAAATACCAACAGAGCTTGAGGATCTGCTTTTCTTCTTAAAGCACACTGTCCACTGAGTGACAGTAGGCAACTGAGATGGAAGCCACTGGAAGGACTGTCAATTTCCTTCCATTTCATTTCAGATTTGGCCTCACTACTTGAGTCCTAGCCAAATATTTCTTACTATAGAATATCATACAAAATAGTATCATTAAGCTATTATACATCTGAGCAACTCTAACGAGATGAAACTTATTTTCTGCTCTCTCTCTCTCTAGGACAGAGCTGTGAGTGGTAAGCACTGTGGAGCAACTGTGGCCAGCTCACAGAGGTGAAAACCCCAGTAATTACATGGAGAAAGTGATGAGCATGGATGAACAGGTCCACAGAACCATGCTCCTAAAGAACATCTCAGCTCAGAGTCTATTTCTTGAATAGCTCACCTACTCTCCCTCAGCTGAGGCCAGTTTGGAGCTGAAAACTGCTCATGTTTGACTGAAAATACAAGACGCTGAAGGGATCCTACAGGAAGGCTGGAGAGGGACTGCTCATAATGCATGCTTAGCAATAGGACAAGAGGGAATGTTTTGAAGCTGAGGGAAAGCAAATTTAGGCTGTATCTTAGGAAGAAGTTCTTCAGTACAAGGGTGGTGAGATGCTGCAATAGGCTGCCCAGGGAGGCTGTGGATCCCTCTTACTGGGTGGTGTTCAAGGCCAGATTGGATGAGGCCTTAGGCAGCAGAGTCTAGTTGAGAGGTCTCCCTGCCCATAGCAGAGAGGTTGGAGTAGATGAGCTCTGAAGTCCCTTTCAACCTAAGCCATTCTATGAGGATTCAATGATGATGATGATTTGGGGTGCACGAGATGACTTAAGGTTCTTGGTGGGGGCTGACTTGGGTGCTGTGGTGGCCCTCCCTCAGAGCCATAAGTGGGAAGCACTGTGAAGCAGCTATGGCCAGCTGGCACTTACCTCACAGAGGTGAAACCCCCAGTAATTACGTGGAGAAGGTGGTGAGCATACATTAATTAACAGGTCCACAGAACCATGCTCCTAAAGACCATCTGAGCTCAGAGGGAATTTCTTAAATAGTTTACTGATTCTCCAAGGAATAGAAAACAACAGGCTAACTTGCAGATAAAGAAAAAAACAGAGCAAAACTATCTCATTTATATGACTGAACTCCCTCAGGACTCTGGCAAAGGGAAAGTCTGGTCATGAAATCTGCTGACCATGCCACAAGAGCAAGCATAACATATTATTTAATTAATAACACTTAATTGAATTGTATTTTACAGATGGACACTGAGAATAACAAAATAGATGTGAGGAAAATTTGACCTTAAGAAGTTTTCCCAGAGAGATAGATGAAACAGGGAACAAAACATTTTGGTGCTGGCATCTGATGTTTTCCTCAAGAAATAGAGCTTGATGCCAGAAATACTCAGGAATCAGTGTTTGAAAGGTTAATTAGATTCTCCAGAAGCATTTCAATTACAGGAACGAGACATTATCCCATTTAATATGTACCCCAACACATGCTATTTGTTTCAGATTTTCACTGCACAAGCTTTTTCTTTTGTAGATAAGTGTTATTAATCATAAGGTCTTCTGACAACTTCATTTTTACAACTTGAATCACCTCTGGAGGCAAAAGGCTACTCTAATCAAGGTTTTTAGTTGAAGTTCTTGACTTCCTCCTCAGCAACAGAAATCCTGCTCTATTCAAGGAACCACAGTAGCCCAGAAGTGAATTATGTGCTGCGTTTCTCACATCAAACCCTAAATCTGAATTCTGCAGATGAACACCCAAGATACACTCTGAGTAGTCATGAATTATACACAGAGCTGCCCAACCTTGTTAACAGCACAGGATTAGTCATGCAGAAATTTTGATACATAGCGCACTCTCTGGATTCCATTCTAGATTCAAATTACATGGAATTAGATGTAGTTAATCAGGCAGTTGTGAGATTAGAGCTGCTTCATGTTTTAAAGAGCAGCTTTCTTTCTGAGAATGTAATTTTATCAGAAACAGAATATTTTGCAACACTATTCCATTTTTTCCTTACTCTGAATTAGTAAGTGCAAGTAAGGAAGGTAAAAATATTTAGTCTGCATTTGACCACTTCAATTTCAACTGATTTGCTGCAACAGCAAAGATAAGTAGTTAAAGGTGTTTTATGAAGTTCCAGTACAAGTCAAATCAACAGTTCTGAAACATTAAAAACCCATGGCAGATGAGTAAAAGGAAATGGAAACAGTTTTGAGAACAAATTGTGCACCAATATTTTGGTCACAGACAACATGTCATCAAACAGGCTGTGCTAGGATTTGTGTTTTGCTGAGGTTTTTTTTCTATATCCATTAGATAAATTTCTAATTTTGCTCCTGAACTCAATAATGGCAGTTTCCCACTCAATGTCTACCACCTCTACGAAATATTGTTTGTGAGATAAGATGAACTGATACACAAAAATTCACTGGGCTTTACACCGCATCTATGTTCTTGCTGTACGCCTTTTGGGGCTTTTTTGTATGTGTTATTCTGAAAACATTTGCAAGGTGAGTTTTCCTCAGACTGCTCATATCCAAACCGAACTTGGCAATACTGAGCAGACTGGTGTAATGTCTCTTGTGTTTCACAGAACTATAGCAGTGAGACTAAGCTAGTACTCGTTCATACAAATAGTGATAGTTCTGTTGTTTTCAACGGAAGTAGGATTAGATCTACATTAATAGAATCCAAGAAAGCTTCTACAAAAAGAAAAAGGAAAGGGAAAAAAAAGCCCCCTTTTTTTTTTGGTGATAAATAAAAATTACAAGAATCCCTTTCCTTGCTTTCCCGTAACTGATAACTAGGAGTTTGGCCACGTACATGTAGCCTTAATAAATGAATGAACAATAGAGTCAGTAAGTACATCAGCAAGCAGACAAATAGTACTTAAATAAGAACCTAAAAGGTCTGCTAGAACTGTGAAACCTGAGGTGTCACTAACTGGTAGTTCACAAACGATCAAAGTATTTATAGGAAACTGCAGGCTTTGAAATGGAAATAACAGTTTTCCTTTATCTTCAATTTTACCTTTACACAAGATAGTAAAGTTTTGTTTGCTTTCTTAAGATAAGTCATGCCATAATTTTAATACAACCTAAAATTCCCTCTGTTCTCTTCGTTCACCTCATCTCCTAATCAATCCTTATCAAGGCCACAAGGCCCATTGCTGTGGTCATTGAAAGGAAATGTTTCTCAGGTTTCAGAACTTTTAACTTCAATTAGCTTTAGCAATTATTCACTAATTTTCATTTCTGATATTGGTCTATAATCCCAGTTATAGTTTCTGATCAATTATTTGATGTAACTTTAAAAAAAGTCTTTATTTGCACCTCATACAACCTTATGTTCTGAGCGATGTAAGGGGTAGCTATTGATAGGAGTATACCAGAAAAAAAACAGCAAGTGTTCCAGCTTTAAATCACTTGACGATTTTTGCATAACAATTTAATTCCCAAAATTAACAAGGGAATACTTGGTAGTGCTGCAACATTTTGCTAGTTTTCAATTTCCTACCAGTAATGCTTCCCAATTTAGTCCCGAAAGCTACAGCTGATGAAGTTATTAAGAAGAACAATGGAGCCTCATGCAACACACTCGAGAAATTTCACAACCACTTAGTAGGGTAGTGGCTCACATTCATACAGGTCTGAGAACAGCAAAGGCACAATGAGATGCCTTTGTTTCTTGAGTTACTCCTCTTGTTCTAAAGGGGACCTTTACTATGAATTCTGCATGAGCAGCAGCAACTTGATAGAAACAACAATCAGGAGTCAACGATGCAAGGTGTAAGCTACGACAGAGGCAAGGGCTTTCATGACCGAATCCATTTTAGTACCTCACATTCACAAAGAGCTTGACTGCAATTGCCACCTGCAAAAAAGCAATTTGGAAAAGACATTGCAAAGATAAGGTTAATGGAATTTTCCTAAAAGGAGCTCCTCAGGGATCCTCTGTTGAAGGAACCACTTTCCACTTCGGATCTCAGTTGATTTCAGTTATTGCTCTTGCAAATTTAAGCAGGCTTTGAGCAATATAAAGACTAGAAATAATATGCAGCCTTCTTTGAACTCTTAGAAATTAGCCAGCAGTCTGATTCAAGTGATAAGGCCTCAAAAAAGCATCATCCAAACAGCAGAACTATTTCTCCTTACAAGGAAACTTAGAAGTGAGTAGCAGTGTATTAACTTTACTGTAAACAAGTCAGAGCAGAAGCTCTGTTGACTTCCCCATTTCATTCAACTTTAAAACTCTTCTGAGAAGGCAACTATGAGCAGGAGAGCCATAGACTGTAGAGCTAACAATAAAACCACAGAACAAACAGATACTATGGAAACCAAGAAGACTACAGTGAAACTGGCATAAATGAATAAGGTCAAAGCCAATCTAATGAGAAAAATTAATGACTCAAGTCACTCAGATGCTTGTAGATAAATTTACTAAATGTGGTTCCTCTGATTTAATACAAGGCTTACAGAATATTTATGCAATGCAAGAAAATGAAAATTCTTGAACTGAGTCATTTGTCAAAAAGAAAAAAAAAAATCCCCCAATAGAGAGGTGTGATGAAAATTCCCTTTAATAGAATGCTCAAGACAAGTGACATTTTCTAATTTTGAAGCCTAAAAGAGAAAACATGGCACAGTGCAACACGATGAGGAAGTTAGACACAGCTCTGCTGAAGCTGTACAGTAAGAAATGCAGTAGCATTAAAAAAGGATACTTTTAGAATTGAGGTCAGAAGGAAAAGGCTTTTTGAACCAACCACTGCGTGTTGTTTCTTATCTAGATAACAGAACACAAGCCATTGATTCTGGAGTGTTCTCATCATTTCATGGTACTGCAAGTCTTTCAACTCTATCAGTATGCCTGAAGACCTTGGTTCCAACTCTTGTTTTTATCTGTAAGTTACACGGGTTCATTGTGCACAAAACCAAGGCATATATAATTAATCTGAAAGTCAGTTACAAACCCATGAAGCTCCTTTTAGGCCACGTCAGACACAGGCTA
This sequence comes from Tricholaema leucomelas, assembly GCA_013400475.1. Lineage (NCBI taxonomy): Eukaryota > Metazoa > Chordata > Aves > Piciformes > Lybiidae > Tricholaema lacrymosa > Tricholaema leucomelas. The sequence continues at coordinate 301,275 of WAAF01008169.1, forward strand.
TTACATATCCTGTTCCTATCAGTTTGTAATACAACAGTGTTTTGCCTTCAAAATATTTCTTGAAAGCAGTTTCACATATTACATGGATTTTCACTTCTTGTCTGCATTGCCAAGGAATATTAAAGTAACAGTGCTTACTTATTTGTTACTTCACCTGAGAAAAGTCAGTGCTTGGCTGCCATCACATATATGGAAAAGATCACGAGCATGTTAGGACTGACAGCTGAGTTTTATCAAGGTTGAAGAATGCTGAGAGTGAAAAAAGTTAGTTTGTGAAAGGCAAATCATCCACAATTTTTTAGTTAATGACAGCTGCTTACAACATTGAATTTCTATTGTACATAAAACGGCCTACACCATATGGCCTGTATGACTGGATCTCATTTAAAAGGTGTTATTTAGGAAGACATGTTTAAGTATACCTACAAATGGCTTGTCCCTCTATATTTGGTGTCTCTGTAGCCACACATGGACAGATTGCTATAAAATGGATTGCATTGTGAAAAACAATGCTCCTAATTCTATTTATGGAAGGACTCTGATATATTCATTTATCAATATATGACACAATCTATGATCCTGAGCTTTTTGCTGTTCTCTCTGTGAGTTACACACCTTGCCTTTAGGCAAGCAGACAAAAAAATAGTTGTTTCATACATAATTCTATCTGGATTGTTATGTGAAATATCTAAAGAAATCAGAGTTCAGATTGCATTTGAAATTTAAGGTTGTGTGTGCTGTTTTGCAACAAGGGATACAGGATTTTTTCTGGCCAGCCTGTGATAGTTTTTTAGAACTTGAAGGAAAGCTCCATATGAACAGAACTGTAATGTTAGCCAACCTGCCAATCAAGACACTAATCCTCTACACATCTTTATCGTCAGGAGACAGATACCTGGAAGCTGGTACACAGGAGATAAAGAGAAAAGTTGGAGAGGAACCAGAAAATGTTCTAAATAAAAGCTAGATGCATATGTCCAGATATATTTTCCTAAAAAAAATTAAAATAAAAACAACAAAGAAAACCAAACAAAAACCCAAACAACCAAACATCTGAAATGAATGATATGAAAGAGATTGTACTTCCACAGATTAAACAAACCAAGCTGCGCACGCATACTTATTGTCGTTGGTTCACTCAAAGCAGCGCTTGAGCTCGAAGTACTTTGCCTTCACTGCATTTCCAGTCAATAAAGGCACAGTACTCATGCAAAGGGAAATAACTGCATTGGTTAATTTTGCATTATGTTGGTGACCACAGAAAGCAAACCTGTCTAAAGAAGTGTGCAATGCTTTTACATCCAGCTCTCACATTTGGATACAACGAAAACACATGAAATTGGATAAGCAGGAAAAACTACACTATAGTATCCAAAGCTCAGTAGTCATTGAATATTAAGCATTACTTTCTTTTATTGTTTGGGATGGAAAGACATGTAAGGACCACTACAAGTCCTCTTTCCAGTTCTTCCATTTTCTGACATTCAGTTTGAAGAGCTAACTTGAAATAATTTTCTCAGTAATTTTTTCCTCATCAGCAGTTACCTTTGAACAGACAGAAGTTTTACTAATGCCATTTTTGCCAAGACGTCCTGATCTACAGTGTATAGACATACTGTTTATGAGGTAATTTGACAAGCAAAGTTTATGTGTTTTTACCAAAAGAATCAGTTGTAAGACATGTTTGTGCTCAGGAATTCACTGATTACCTTTTGACGAACAGGTTTACCTTTAAACGATGTGTGAATACTTGTAGTTATGAATGAGAATTTTGCTTTTTAAAAAAATATGCTTTCAATAGTTCCTTAAAATTGGCTGGTTCACTAAATGTTCCTGCCAGTGAAGTCATTTGCTGGCATACTGTTGGAAAGCAAATACAGAAGGGGTGTGAATACAGTTGAGGAGAATTCATTTACAAATCAAATGGATGGCAAAGGAGGGGCTACACTCAATGAATTCAACAAAGACACTTTCACAATAAATACAAGAGCATTTGGCAAGAATAACCTTTACAAGACTTGCAACCTCTGTTCTGCAAATATATTCATGTAAGTGAAGTTCCTACTTCCATGAGAAGTTTTATCTGTATCAACGGATGTAGAACTAGCCTATTGAACAGCTTGTAGAGCCAGATCACTAGACTAATACCAACATTTGAAGGCAGAAGTGGAATGGATTTTCTGAAAGAAGCCATTGTTTTTAAAACTCACCATTGTATAGAACATGAGGTAAAAGTTACCTAATGCTATATTACTATTTTATCCTTCATTATTGGTACCATCATTATTGTTACCAAGGTGTGGCAAAGAAATCTCAATATGGTTCTGTTCATCTCATATTTCATATCAATGTAGCAAAGTCCACTTTCCTACTTACATTGTAGGCCTTGATCACAAAACAATCTTTCCAAGTGTAAGAGTAGACTGATTTGACAGTTCCACCCTGGAAATACCCATGTAAAATAAATAATATTAATTTTCAAACCAAAATAATTTAAAATTTGGAAAAACAAGTAAGTGAGAAAAAAACATTCATTCCAAAACGTTTGTTCTGGCTTATATTTCCAGTATTTTCATTTCATTAGATCTCTACATTAAACAAAAATAACTTAGAAACCATAAAATCTTTGCAGCTCTGTTAACTTCTAATGGACTACAACTGGTGTGTACTGAGGTACAGGAGAAGCCAATGTGTTGCAAATCTCGTTTGTTTGAGTTAGAAGTTATCAGACAAGTTGTATGTCTGTGTTAATCAATCACACTTATGTCGAAGCCAGCTTCCAGTTGAGTCACAGGAAGTAGTCTACTCTATCCTCACTTTCTCAGTGAGAATGCCCAAAGAAGGATTATGGCACATTTGGTCAGCACTGAATTAGAACTGGGTTCCAGAGATGAAAGCCTATGAAAAGTTTGTTGAGCTATGAAGTCCACTGCTGTGCTGGTTTATAGAAATCCTATTAGCAGTGTGACTGAGAGGTCAAAAGATAAGATAGCAGACAGCTGAAAATACTGGATCAGACAAATATTTCAGACAGAAAGATACTTCCAAGCCATGTTATACTTTACCATGTATTATACATCTAAGAAGTACTGTGACTAAAGAGTAATAAATTCATCTTGTGCTGCTGTTGTCTAGTATTTGGAGTTAGTAAGATTCTGAAGTGCAGCTATGCTACCTACCAGGTCATATTCTGCCATGGTAACAGAATCAGAGGGAACCACCTGTTAGTTTAATAAATTCCCTCCAATCACAGTAAAGACAAGCAATACATACTCAGTTCCACAGACCACATTCCTTGCATTCAGTAATGCTTGGCAGCTACACAATTTTTTTTTCCATACCATTTCAGAAAGTTCAAATGACATTAGAAATTAACAACTGAAACTATTATACAGCACAGAAATAAAATAAAATAAAAAAAAAATCAAACACATAGCTGAAGTACGAGGCAAAATCCCAAACAGTCCTAGAAAATATGATACCTGCTTTGGTGGAAAGAATGTTGTCTTCCTATTTTCCCTTCCCATCTCTCTCCATTTTTTATCAGTCCAAGCTGGACATTTTTTTTCTACATGATTTCAAATGCCTAAATCAGTGTAACTGGAAATTTGAGTTTTAATCACACCAAACAGAACTTAGATAATGCATCTAGATGCAAGAGGAGCACTGACAGACTGCCATGAAGTGCCTCTGGAGATCTAGAGATTAGTACAAGAACTGTAGCGTTCATAAGTTGTCGGAAAAGGAAACCACTACCTTAGATATTGAAGATGGACAAAATGAGCCTCAAGGGTGGAGGTCCTGAAAGACTTCTCTTGAGGGAGCTAAGCAGAAGAGTAAAAAATGAAATTCATAGAGTATTCAGTGTTGTCAGTACTACCAGTATTAAGGTATGTTAGTGTCTATCTTTGTTAATTCACTGTACTCCCAATGTCACTTTGAGGTCTTGATCCCCCAGCCACATGGAAGAACATGCATATTAGCTTCCTTCTGGGCTTAGTTTCTGATAGGTTTGACTCTGGACAGGCAGCTTGGCTGCGTACCACACTTGGTCACATTAAGGTCACAGAAGGTCTGTGCCTTCACCCTGCCTGGCTTTGTCAAAGCTCTGTCCAACCTGACTTAGAATGCATCCAGTGATGCATTACCCACAAGCCCTCTTCAAGTCCTGTTCCAGCCTCTGATGAACCTCTTCATGGAAAAATTCATCCCTACATCCAGCCTAAATATAATGTGTCCTTGTGAAGACTAGATAAATAGACAATGTTCCATTAAGTAATGAAATACTCCTTTTTAATGTGACCTGCTAAGGATTTTCAGACAATATAAAATAACAAAAAAGGTGAATTCTTAGTGTCAAATGTTATCCAATTCCATTTTTTCATTCTTCTCTGGTAATAGTGTCATAGAAAACACAACTCCTTTTGGTGCCCATAAAGATTGACAAGATCAAATATACTCTGCATACTCTAAATATAATGTAATTATTTTTATTTGCAGTAAGTGACAAACCATGTTATTGATGCTGGAATCACTGAAGGATTTCCCTTAGGAAATTAGACTTTATCCCATCACAGACAAATACACTCTATTTTCTTGAACCATTAATTTAATATCCCTCCTTAAAGTGCTTTTAAAGAATTGTACTGTTATACTGCACATTGAGTCACTTGCCTGGAAAATGCTTTCAGAGATGAGAACCTAGTATAATTTCCATCTTTTAAAGTCTATTTTGCCATTAAATGTGGAGTAACACTTAGTTCTTTCTATAAAAGACTATTACTATCGCTTTGTGTGATAAACTCTGTGTGTGTTATACCTACTCCTCTAGACAGGTAAGAAGAGTAGAACAGATAGTAAAATCAACAAGACTATCTTGGCAGCAGAAAATTACTCATTTCTGTATTTTAATATACTCGGCCGCTACAAACACACACCTCTGATTTCCTACCACTGTGCTCTGTATCCTCAAACAAAATTGCAGAAGCATTTTCTGTTGCTCATTAAAAATTTCCCCCTATGAAAACATTCTTGCCATAGAGTTTTGTTCTCAGAAGCTGTCCTAGGTTACACCTCCTCTGTCAACTCTATAGGGCTTAAAAGAAAATATACCAAACTTCATCTTTAGTTAGGACAAGTAATAGATAGTCCCATGGTTCACTTCACATTGACAATGCCCCTGGGGACAACTTGTAGCTGTTCCTAAACAAGAACAATCTTCTCAAATCAGTATTAACACAAATGTGGTGTTTGTACCTCAGTCATCATTTTCTCATAGGCTGTGACTGCAGGGTGCCCTCTTTAGAAAATTACCTACAGACCAGTGGATACTGATGCTGTTTAGAAGGGGCACAAAGGGATTTTTCACCTGAAATACTCATTTGGGAAACTTCCAACAGGTAAAATCTGGCAATGCAGCAATATGTAACTGGATTTTTTTTTTTTCTTAAAATTGCAAGTTTCCACACATTTAAATATCTGAATAGCATGGCTACCAGATAGATAAAGCAGACAGTACTCTTCTTATGTAATGTCATAGGCTTGATCCTATACTGATGAACTCAGCTTATACTGCAGTTAAGATAGGGTGGTAGAAACATTTTCCTCACAGTTGCTTGCTGTAAATCAGTATAAACTCTATTGCTTTCATTACATTGTTGTGCTCTAGTAACTGGAAACTAGGCTTTATGTCTGCACAGACAGAAAAGCTATTAACAAGAGCTCCTTTTCCCCAGGCAGTCACCAGTTAGGAGCTGTAAACCTGAGAGAGACATCTTCAAAACTCTAAGAAAAGGCATCTTACTACGCAGAGTTAGAATAAAATATTAGGAACCTGAACATACGGAACAAAGAATATAAACAGCTGAAGCTACTCATTTTTACAAAATAGAGATGCCTTGTAGGTATAGAAAAGTCAACTGAAATGGTCAATTTGGCCTAATCTCTCTTGTGGTATTCACCTGATGTACAGTGCTGTTTCATGTAGATTATGAATATATGCACATCACAAAGAATATATACACGCATTCTGACACATGTGCACACATACATCTCTCTCTCTCTCCATTTTCATCTCCTTTCACCCGTCTTGCTCATCAGAGATGCACATGCACACCTCAACCAAATGAAATAATTCTCACTGCTTGAGTTGGCTAGTCTTGACTTCAAACTAGTGATTTCTTTTTTCTTCTGTATTCACATCTATATTTTTTCTCTACAGGACTTAAAGCTTGAGAAGCATGAAAGATAGAATGAAAATAAATTTGAATTCTATATTACAATAAATGTGAATATCAAAAGATTCTTTCACAGCTGTGTGACTGCTGGCATTTGTAAAGAGTCAAAGAATCTTGGAATATAAAAAGGCAGAAACACAGTTGGTTTTTCAATCAAGTGTATGGAGAAAAGGGAAAAGAAAGAAATCTATAGGAACAGCAAGAAGGTCTAGAGGTGGGTGACAGGTAAAACCTATTTCCTTAATTCAAACAGTCATTTCTAGAATCACTTGAGCAGGGGGTTTAGATGAAAGATTGACATATTCAGTTCTACTCTTTAAACTGTGGTTTGCATTTTACGAGCAGTATAAGGAAGAAGATGAAAGATATCCTTCCTTATTCCTTACTTAATTGAAGTGTCTATTTAGGCTGACATTTCATTAAAAAAAAGATACAGGTTTTGTGTAGCTGTTTTTTTGTACTACCAGAGCACCTAGGTTTTCTAATCATAAATGAGAACCTTGCTGTGGTAGTGATTCAGATGTTGGGAAATGCCTTTGTGTGACAGTTTTTCCAACAGAAAGAGAAAAACTTCTTTAATAATTCTAGTAAATTCCTGTTTGCAGTTCAAAAATTATAGAAAAAAAAAATTCAATGCATTACTAGAAAGTTTCTATCTTAGGAAGAAAAACTGGACACAAAGGGAGATGCTACTGTTTGGTTTGCCCTGTCAGCAATCTAATACTATCTAGTAGTCTCCTGGGAACAAACATTGCTGTTACTAGCAAATCCAATTTTGGATGCAAAAGGAAATAAACTTCCATTTTCTCCTCAAATATTTCAAAGCAAAGTTCTTAGTGAAGTGCAAAGGAAGCCACTCACAGAAGGGCAATGCCTATGCTCTATTTTATAGTCTCTCATTATTTGGTCCTTCCTATTTTCCTACCGCTTCTAATCCTCAGGTCATTCACTCCTTTCATGCATTCGCCAGCTTCAAGGCCAACACTAATTACAACACCTTGTTGTCTGCATTTTTATATTCCTAACCAAATCTATGGTCAACATAGGCTCTTGTTTGGAAGTAAACAATTCCTACTCTTAAGTTTTCAGCAAGACTTGTGGTTGCTTGGATATAGATTTACCATAATTTGTAAACATTTTGGATACATCCATTTTTGGAGTCCAATCATATCCATTAGGAAAACTTTCTTTTTGAGTGTATTCATTGAGAAATAATCAAGCAGATCTCAGAATGTGTCCATTTTGGTTCAGTCTCCTCTCTGTAAAAGTGCTTTTAAGACAGCAGAATATTGGTGGCTCAAACCTCCATATTTTAATAGCAGGGCAGAAATTATATTTTCTGGTGAGCATGTCTAATAAAAATGTATCATATGGAAATAATATAGTTGCTAAAATATAAAAGTAAATGTCAGTTGGAAGAGAGAGTATTTGATCTGAATCTTCTGTGGACAGTTTGCCCTTTGGATAAGCAGCTACTGTTATTATGAAAAGCTGGAGAATACTTTGCATATACTTTGCTTTTTCCACATAGACCAGTATGGATCCCAGCACAGTAAAACTGTGTTTGTCCCTAAAGCTACAAAGGATAACTGCAGGTGAGCTATGGGATCAAAGTGTCATTTAGGCAGTTACCTGAATATTTTTAATAACCTGTTCCAAATATTAGAGAGGTGTTATCAGAAGAGTTGTTTGGTGAAGAAGATTTTCAAGAATTTATATGTTACATGTTTAAATATATGTTTACATATAATACATATGTTCATATACAATATGTGTGTGTTTATATACATGTTTAAAGAAAATCTATGTTATCCTTATGTCACATGGGAGTTTAGTAATGGTGCTTTAAATTACAATGGTCAGAAACAAGAGTAGTGATACATACTAAGCACAGTTTTTGTTTTACTTAATAAAATCACAGAATGGGTTGGATTGGAGGAGACCTTAAAAATCATCTAGTCTCAACTCCCCTGCTATGGGTAGAGACACCTCCCTCTAGACTAGGTTGGTGCCTGAAGAAGTCATTCTAATTCCTCTTTATGTCCCTAGCCAAATTCCCTACACAAGTTCTGTGTAGCAGAGCTTGACAAGGTGCAAACCGCAAAGCTAATCCAGGAAATCTACAATAAATAAGTACATACATCTCGTGCCCCGATAAGTCTGAGGCTGAGGTTTTCACAGATTGAGGGACATGTCTAGTTACTGGGATCCCGAACGTAGACATCACAAAATCAGCTGATTTTGTATTCGTAAACCAATACTTCCAGAACAATTGTAGGTGCTTTTGATATGAAAACTAAAATAAGACCCCACTGTAAAAAAGTGTAGTAAGCCCTCAGAATTGTTCCTTTTTATTAGTGCTTTATATTAATGCTTTGAAAACTTAAAATCTAAATCCTGAATCAGCTTTTATGAAACTGCCTACATCAAACTAAGCTGTTCTCAGTGGGCATATAATTTGAAGCTAGTAATGTCAGAAAGGAAGCTGCCCTTTTAGAATGGTTGCATTTTAGCTAACTGCTTTTTTTCCCTTGATCAACTCTGAAGTGGTAATCTCTAAACTTGCATTCAGCTCTAGAGAAAAAGAAATATTCTTTTGTTTACAAAAATCTCACAAATTCTATAAAACAGCACTGACACTTCTATCACTATGAGTTGTCCTCAGTAATGCTTCAGGAAAAACAAACGAACTTGTGAAAATACACCTGAAATTAATTGCTATCCCACACGTGGCAAGCAACTCAAGGTAGGAAATGCAAAGCTGTTTTATTCTTCCCCTCCCTTATGAAATAGCCTCTTCAGTGGTTGGCTAAGTGTCTTGCCAATTCAATACTCAAAACTCTGTGTGCAGTCCAGGCATGCCCTACGCTCTCATTGAAGTCACTGTGAACAAAAGGCATGAATACTTGTTGATCACGCTCCCCAGTGCCACTTGGATAATTGACAGAACACCCAGGGAAAATTTCTAACTTTATTTTATATTATATACAGATTTATTTATTTTTTTTAACATAATGCTTAAAAAAACTCCAAATCCAGGGAGAATACCTGACTGTGTGCTTCGGTACTAGCTGTGTTTTACAACACAACCTATTTATTGTGAAAGTGCAGTGATATTCCTAACGCTTTTTATGCCAATTTAATCCACACTATATTGCATTTGTAATAAGAAGCAGCAATATTTTTGCCCCTGCAGGGCCGATACAGCTGCCTAGTAATCATGCTATTCTTATAGTAAATAACTGATCTTTAGTATTGCCCCTTTAACTAAAGGATACATTTCATAATGTAATTCTGAGGATAGTGATGTACTTCCAAGAGCAGATGAAACAGCCCTCTGTAATTTTTCCTATTGTCATTTTTATTCTATTGATTAGAAATAATCTAAGAAAAAATACACATCAAGGCATAAAACATGAGCAGATTGCCTACGTAGCAACTGCTTACGTAAACTCTAAAATATTTATGCTGAAGTCTTATCGTTCTTCATTTTCAAATATTTTGATTTTGCTATTTCTCTGTTGTAGAAAATTAATAATAATCAAAATGACACTTTAAGTTTAGATTTCTCTTCCATCCCCCCTTTAAACTGAGCGTTTTCTGACACTTTCAGGAAGCTAATTTGACAGTCACACATATTTAGTAATTAATTTAAAATAATTGTTTTAAAAATTACCTTAGGTTGCCATTATGTCTTTCAGCTAACCCATGGATTGTAAATATTATTAATGTGGTGTTTCAAACTGAGATTTTAACTAATGGCTTTGCAAACTCTAACTGCTACCATGCTACATCAAATAATCTTTAGACTTTCCATCAAAATGTAACCATCTCCCAATGAAACACAGGAACAATAAACAACAGATACAATAAAGAAGAACATTTCTTAGACAAAACTGCAGGCATTGCTGCAGGCAATGCAGCCTTTAAGACAGGATCCTAACAAATTAACCTGTCTGCATGGAGCACATTATAAAAGAGGGAACTGGATGTGGATATATAAGGACTACATGCTAAGATGCCCCAAGCAGGACCTTCCAGAAGTTGAAAAAGATCATTGTGGTTTGTTGGTTTGTTTGTAACATAATAATGGGCAAATAGCCTTGTGAAGCTACAGAATTTCCTGAACAAAGACCTGCTTCAATTCTGATTTACAAAAACAAAATTCTGAAAAACCAATGGGAAACAAACTTCGGTGTCGTAGTGATTACTCTCTTGCAGTCTGGGAAAACCACATGGAGAGTGGTGGTTGTGAGAAATCTAACTACAAACAGATTGAGACCACTGCAAAAAGTGTCATAAGGCCTAAAATTTCACAGTTTTCTTACCAGATGAATATTTCACAGACTAACTTGATGAATTTAGGGACAAGACCTATTTATAGTTTACACAGCTATATATAGAAAAGTTGAGATATGCATTTAAGCTTTTATTGATATACTTAAATCAAATGCAAATCTCTCCAAGATGAATAGGGGTGAATGTGGAACAAAACTGACCTGTGCTACATTGATAGTTGGTTATCCAATGACCTACATGCCATTGGAGTATTTTAACAACATAAATATTCCCCTATATCCAGTAATGCTTTTTAATAGGTGATGTTTAGAACTGCATGAGTAATACTGCCATTAGCCAGACTTAGGATTCCTGATTATTTGGGGGCTATATACAAGCTGCTTGGTAGCAGTTCAGCTGCAATATTAATGCAGCCCATGATCATTGAAATGCACAGCAGCAGCAAAACGCAAACACAACCATTTGTTTTCCAGCCAATCTGATATAAATATAATTCATATTACGGTAATGAGGTCTGCTTACTTCCTGTCCTTTTTAAAGTCTCTATACCTTATCAAGGGCAAAATTGTTTTGTAAATAAAGTCAGCTTGCATTCAGTCTTTTCGGTTGAAGTATTCCACAAGGGTGAATTAAACCGCTCTTATTTACAAATAGACCCCATCTTCATAATATTTTCATGTTGCATAGGAGACACGAGTCTTCTAAATCCAAAATCATCTCAGAAAGTCACGCACTAATTTCTTACAAGTCATGATGCTTCTTAAAGTTTGAAAAAATAAAAAATATAGTTACATACCAAGAATAAGTAATGAAGGTACTGCACACACAGAATCATAGAATCAACCAGGTTGGAAGAGACCTCCAAGATCAACCAATTCAACCTATCACCAGCCTTGTCCAGTGAGTATGTGCTTGAATAACAGATTATGCTCCTATTTAAGCTTGCTTGGCCACATCAGCACTGATACACACAGGAAGTTTCACTGGGCAACTGGAGTGCTTGTTAGTTAAAAACACAAAAAATGCTTATCACCACTACTCCACCAAGAAGAGAAAAAAAAAAGACAAGACAAGACAAGCATTCCAGCTTGTCAAGCCACCACCTGTAACACTGTTACATTGTATGAAATAAACGTATGAAAGGAAAGAGAAAGAAGGCATTTCTGATGTTCTAGGTCTCTTATTTGTAATGTCCATTCTCGTATCGCTCTTACTCACAACAGCTCTTTTAGGGCCAGCCACTGACGTTCGAGTACCTCTCCTAAGAAAAGTGCTTAGGGAACTAGGTATACAGCATCCATAGTACTGAAAAGCTGAATATCCTCTTTTATGTGCTGTAGCTTTATCTGCTGCTCTCAGATCTACCTGCTGGCTCCTTCTTTGTGCCAGGAAATAGATAACAGACAAAGATGGCCTATGAAGACAGCACAGACACACTCATGCTTACTAAAAGTGGAGTGATTTTAGCCTGACTTACGCAAACCTGATTTTTTTATTCTTCTCCTGCAGCTTGCCAATTCATTGCTGACCAGTGGCCTTTGATTTTCATAGTTCTACTCAGAGATACAGCAGTCTCAAAGCTTCTGTACAGTGTTGGAATTGTTCATTGCAAGAACGAATGCATTGACAGACCTTCAAAGTAGTTAAAGAGACCTTTCAATGCCAGAGTGAAGCTATTATTAGGAATAAATCTTCAGTTAAAATGAAGTACTTCCCTCAAATTTCTGACACATGAATGGCCTCATATTTTCAACAGCCAAAAGAAGTCCTACTCTTCTTTTTACAGCATTGTAAAAGTCTCAAGTATTTTTTAAATATATCAGCAGGTTTATCATCATAATCTGCAAATGTGTTCACAGATTCCAAAGGATGCTTACATGTTTATTCAAATAAAAAGAACTCTGTCATAGTTTTTTAAGAGGGCAACAGACTAAGAATATTCTACTTTACTCTTTTTCAAGAAAAAGGGCAGTAAAATAATAATACTCTCACTGATGCAGAGAATACAGAAAGGTTGTATTTAACGTATAGGGAAAGATATGGCATATATGAATCCTTAACACCTAATACAGATAAAAGATACATCAGCACTCCTCCAAAACCTTCACACTAAACAATCTTAAACCACAAAACCCCCAATGCTCATTTTCTCTCACCCCCTTTTGTCTCCCAGTTAGGTCCAACCAGACCAGATTTACTGTGACCCGCAACCTCGAAAGCTGCAGCCCACAGAGTATGCTTACATAGTTACCCAGACAAGAATTCCTCTGGAGAGCTGGAAAGGCAGGGAGAAAAGACAGGTAATTGACCCTGCTGCTTACTTTTCGAGTGTTTGCAGGATAATGAGATCAGAATAACAAAATTATGAGATCTGGGGGTGACTACTTTGTCCCCTGGGACAGATCTTGGTCTCTGTAGTTTTCCTGGGAAATCTGGAATAACTTGGAACCCCCAAAACCACGATAAAATCATAGGTCCTTTATTGCTGTAACACGTTTTTCTTCATGTTATATTCACTGCTGGTTGACTATTATTAAAGAAACTTAGCTTTATTGATCATAGAACTAAGACTATTGTATTACATGTACCTAACCAAGCACTCATTCAACTATTTCATTTTTCTCCCCTCTATTAAATAAGTATGATACAAGCTATGATTAGGAAAAAAAAAAATTAGAAAACAACATCGGCAAGTGATGATACAGATTCAAACAAATGACCTCATTTCCCTGATTGGTCTCACATCAACATTCACCTCTTTCCATAAAAAGGAAAACTTTCTTTCAAAGCCTAGAAAAGAAACCCTCCAAGTGCCTCTGTCTCTACACATCTTTTACTTTCTGGAAAGCATTCTCTTTTTATTTTCTATCTTATTCTCCCCTTCTCTTTTTAATTTAATAACACTTTTTTACATTTTACATAAATGTTGTTCATGTCTATCCCTTAAAATTAGCTATACATGAAGAATATTTGGAAAACTAAGTTTTGCTGTTGAATTTTAAAATAGTACTAAGCAGTAAATGGCAAATACTGTTTCGCCCACATATATACATGGGGACACACACATATATCTAGGCCATTCTGATGAGTCACACAATTTGGACTCTTGAAGGAGACAGTTTCTTGTAAATCCGCCATGTCCATATGTCTGTTTTCACTCTATATTTACCAGATGTCACAACTTCACTTTTATTCATGAATCACAAACCAGATTCAATGCTGTTCTTTTCTATAATCCTGAAACAGATTTAAGGATGACAGGTGGAAAAAGTAATTTTAGTAATCCCTTCATTACCTACATTCTTGTCATCTTAGAAAGTGGTAGAAAAATGTTTAAAGTTTTGTCCCAGCTAAACAATTCTTGGGAAAACTTTACACCAATATATTAGCAGCAGGAATGAATCAGTTCTATTCTGAACAAGCTGAATTAAGCCTCTATGTCTTGAAATGGAGTAACACAGCAACAGGTGCCTTAATTTCATTCTGCTGTCCAAAACCAGCAGAAAGGCCTGTGGAAGACATTCAGAAGATGCTAATTTACTTTTATTGGCAGATGGAGCTAAAAGCAAGAGAAGTCCTTCCATTACTCAGAGTTTACCCTCTGAGTTCCACACACTCCAAATGTGCCAGGAACTGACAGGAAAAGCCATGCTGGGCTTAACTGCTCTTGTGGGTTTTTTTGCTTGTTTTTGTTTTTCAAAAAGGTATGCATTTTATTAAATGTGAATGTGGCATTTTACATTTCACCTACATTCCACATTCAAGCTGAAATTAAATGTGATAGACAAGATTGACAACCAACTTGCTTCCTTACGGTGGCAAGTGATTCTCTTTGAAAATTCCCTATTCTGATGAAATAACCTCCAACCCACAGACAAGCACACCTATTTCTCCATGAATTATCCTAAGTAATGCATTTGTTTTATTCAGAACTGCTTTGAGCAGTATATTATTTTCTCTGCATATCAAAAATTGTCATTCTCTCTCAATCACTATTGATAGGAGGACCAATATGGAAGAATTTAATATAATCAGCAGAAAACGAGATCAAAGGTTGCGATATCCAGCAGAAGGTATCCACTTTCTGACCTTCCCTTTTTTTTCATTTGAAGAATTTGGGGATAATTTCCTTTTCTTTGCTCTCTTGCTCTCCTTGCTCTTTGCATCACAAACAGCATTTTCTGACACCGTCAGAGCAGAGTGCTCCTTCATCCAGGTTTTCCCTTTTGCCCCAAGAAGCAGAAACTATTTATTGCTGCCCTGTGCTGTGTGGATTTCTTTGCAGTCATGTACAGCTGGTTCAGAACACTTTCAAATCTACTTCACAGTAGTATAAATAATTCCACAGCACAGAGGCAAACCTGAACTTTGCCCTGATAACACAGTCCCTCTCAAACCTTCTGCAGGTCCCCATCCACCTGCTGTAAGAATGCTGCTATATAATCAGAAGTATGGAGCTTGCTTTTAACTGAAATTGTCCTTCCAAGAAAAGGAATTGTGTAAGGTGAATTCTAAAATATGAAGCCCAGGTTTACTGTTTGTTTTTTTTTCCTTAATAGTAGGTTCTTTGTTTAATCGACATTATATCCTATAATGCATTTTTCTAAGATGACTATCGTGGGCAGTAATAGGTAAAGCAAGTGTAAGTGAACAGAGAATGACTAAGGTACATCGATTTGCTTTAAAAAGGACTACCTTTCTGAGTAGAAAGAAGAACATTTGTAGGAAAGACAGGCTCAGTATGACAGTATATAAATAGTCCTAGCTGAGGATGCAACAATTGCTTTGCCTCTCCCAGCACAGAGCAGAGGCAGTAACTGCTGTTGAGCTGACTACACAACTGGAATATTTTGCAGCTTACATTTCTTCAATAAGACTAAGCCAGCTCAAAAGATTTCACTGCTGCTCCAACACACAAGCCTTTGATGTTCCCTCATCTTTACATCATAGAAGGAGCTCAAAGGGTTAATTAAAATTTAATGATATCGGCTGTACTTTGAAAAAGTTATGAACTTGGGTGAGATCAATCACTTTCTTGGACTGCCTGACTTCAAAGCAGACATTATGCAAAGGAAAAAAAAATCTCATTCTGCATTGAATTCATAAGCAAGGATTTCCTCATTAGTGGTCTGGGCACGGAGGAGATTCCAAGTTCAAACTGGAAAGAGGTGAGGTGCCAAAAAAATGGTTAATCAGAGTTTCATGCCTTTGATGCTGATCACATGGTGAGAGAATGCATCACTGCAAACCAGGGGACACTTGAACAGTCCCCAAAATAGGGAGTGATGGATTAAAGGCTGAGAATTTTTTTTTTTCAGATTCACAACTTGTTTGCAGAGATTTAGCCAAAACCTCATTAGCTTGTTTATTCACTCTCAGTGACATTCAGTAAAATGTCAACTGAAATAACAAAAGTAAACTTCCCAAAAATGTGCAAATTTCTAGTTTGCATCTGTATTTTTATTTGTTTACCATCTGCATTTTAGTTGAGCTGACAGCTTTTACTTGCTGCAGTTTGTCTTATTCCAAGATGAAGGTTTTACTACACTTTCAAAGACAAATGCACTTCAGGTGTCAAGACTATGAAAATCCTCTACAGAACATAAAAGTTTACCAGTGATTAGTTATATTTATCATGAAGATTAAGCAAAACTTATTTTTTGATGCAGTCAGTATTGACCATCAATTATCATCACCACTCAGCAAGCGCTGCGTTTGGAGCCTGATGCAGCTCGAACTTCATGCTTGCCTTTCATTGCAACACAGCCCTATTGGGCAAATGTGGAAATACATTCCTGGAGAATTGTTTTAGGCCACCCCATGAGCACAACTAGAGCTCTCTTCCCTGAAGGAATCCCACCTGATTAAGGGTCTGAGAAGTGCTCTACAGAAATCATTAGATTGGGTTACCTAGTTTAATTGTCGTTTAGGGTAAAGATACATTGTGAACACAATTTGTCTGGACCAGCTTTCTACCGTTGGTTAAAACATCAGATTTTCTGTTCTGGCTTCATCCAAAACCATGCACCCCAAAGCAGACCATATGTGTTCCTGCTGACATACACGCTTTCAGGAAGACCTCCTGCAGTACCATTTTTAGTTCTTCACATAGTTTCGATATGATCCTAACTGGAATGCCATATAATTCCATAATACCTATTTATCATGCCAGCAAGCATGCAGCAGTCCTCAAACCTAAACTTATTTATTTGAGATTTTCCATATTCCCATTCCTACATGCACATTAAATGTAACAGGTACAAAAGCTTTAATTTCTTTTATGTTAGGCATGAAATTTGAAAGCGGATAGTCCAGTTCTTGAGAATCAAATACAGGACTTCTTTACCCCACAGGCTGTTGCAATAATAAATGTATTAATTGTAGTGCAGAACAGGCACGCTGTCGTGACAGGTGCCATATGACTGCTTTCACTTCAATCATGTTTACTCAACACCCTACAGAAATACTGTTTGAGGCAACAGTTTAGCAAACAACTAATGCCAGCTGGTTGGTAATCTTCTGTTTCTTGGTCAAGATGTTATGTGTTGTGTATTTTGTTTTCTGTTTGGGTTGCTTGGGATTTTTTTAAGTTTAGGAATGCATGAATAATAACAAAGATTTCATGACAAGGAAGTAACCGATGCTTATTTACAAGCTAGACAATAACTACACGAACAAAACCCCAGAACTTTCCTATATGAAAATCCACATTAAGAAGTAAATAACATAGGTTAATTCTGAAGTTTTTTTTCTTGTGGTGGTGGGGGGAGGGGAAGAAGGGCTGGGATGATGATATTACCTGGGTAACTGTTAAGCATGTTTAGTATTTCAAATTGTTTTTAACAGTGGATAGAGGCCCTCCCCTTTCATAATATACACTGATTTTAAATTAGGTTGCAAGAAGCATACGCTGCAGCCCAGTAGTGGCTGCACAAAATTCCCCATCTTTCATTTATTAAAAATCTACTGATGATAAGCAGACTCTAAATAATCCACATAACTGTCTAAAACATGTTATAAGGACGTGTATGTTGTTAGCATGATAATAATACAATAATAGTCTCTCTGAACTTTTCTTTCTGCCTCAACTTTATTTTAATCAATTTTCCTCTGAATTCCATCCGTCTTCACATATTCTGATCAGAATCTTCTCTGGCTTCTGAACTACTTTTACATCTAGCATTCAGTACACTAAAATTTACACAAAAGCCCAGTTCTAAATATCTTCTGGGTTTATTTAGGCTACTATGGAAACCCACTTATTTTGAGCAGAGCAAACTATTTGGCAGTATTGATGTTGCTTTCTTCTCACTTTAAAAATGATAGATCCCATTAGTAGTATGGATCCTTCTCGGGCTGAATATGAGTTCGGAATCTTTTCAACTCAGAAGTTTGCTATTGTTGTTTTCATATCACTAAGATTCGCAGTTCTGAAAATCATCTTACACAGTATTGAAATGGACAATTCATCCCTTAGACAGTAATCCATAAACTTCTCACAGCTCCACCATGGAAATCACATCTGAAAGGATATTCATCAGATCTGTCAAATCCTGCCACTCTTTGAAGAGCACATTGCTCATGTCCTACTTACATGTTAGAAACCACCACAATAAACTAGCTCTTTTCTTTTTAAGGCTTAGTGATGGTTCCACCTTGCAGTTCTTTGTGGCAAATCACTCACGTCATATTATGATGCCGCGTTACCACGTTCCTGCTTGAATTCATCTCTTGCAGTTCAACTCCTCACAATGTTAAAGGCTTCATAATATACCAAATGTATCACATCAAATTATTGATTGTAAGCAGCACAGCATTATATGAGCGATGAAGTGGAGGAGGAGAAAGGGGAATTACCAGCTAACACCCTTAATTTTTTAAACTAAATGGTTAAGTCAGATGTGCTATAAATACATATTTTTTTTCTATTTTCCCGATTTCAAGTCTGCTCTGCCCTTGTCTTGAATATTCACCTTCAAACAAAAAAGGCATATCCAAATCGCTTTGAACTCTGATAATCCCAATAGTCATAAACCAATAGGAACTTCACTGCTGTCATCCAAATGCCCATTTTCTTCCCAAGAAAAGCATAAGAACAAGCATCTAAATCTTCATGCAAAGACGGCACATCAGAAACATCTACTGATGATGCAAATGAAATCTTGTTAACATATATCTGATCTGACTAAACAGTTCATGTTACAACAGATTTTATCAATCTATTTATTACTGTGGTAATTGCTGTGATGCTATTCAACATATCAATGGTGATGTAGAATTACCTCAAGGTGGGGTAGAGCCAATATCAAAACCAGAAAAACAGTACAACCGGCATAACAAAAGGAGCAACAAGACAGCAGCTCACATTTTCAGACCTGTCTTTCATTTCCTTACAAACTGATGGGAAAGACAGGCAGGCCTCCAGGTCTTGTCAGCTCCCTGAGCAAATGCATACTATTTCAGGACTGCTTGCAACATGGTTGATAGATGAAAACAAACAGTTCTGACCAGATAAATCACACTTTTAAAACAGGATATTAAAACAAAAGTTACTAGGAAAGAGGATGTATGAAACAGGACCAAAAAAAGGTAGGGAAAGAATGATGGAAGCATCATATTCTCAGTGATGCCTGGGGTTTATCTCAAGTTGGTGAGGAGGGCTATTCTCCCGTGAAAAATGCCTGAGCTTCTCTTGTAATCAAGACAATGTTAATCCTGAGGGGTCACACAGCATCTGTCTACCTATTGGAGATAATTATTGAAACAGAGGCCAGCTATCCTTTTCTGGGCCTCGTTTAAACAGAACTGAATGAATGGGACAGTTCACTTGTTCTTTTTTCTGGCCCGAATTTGACCTTACTGTTGTCAGCTTTGTGATTCAGTGTCTATGAATGGTATTTTTCTGAAAATATTTAGAATGCATATTCAAGTGTTTACCAATTACTGCAATCCTTTTAGCATGATTTTTTAAAAGACATGCATACAGCTATTCTGTGTACAATATCTGTGTTGGACTTCTAATACCAAAGACCTACATTAACAAGTTCGCATGAATCAGGAACTAAGCAAGTATAAGTCTATCAGTTTTTAAAATGTGATGCCTGTGTAGCAGCAGAAAAATTAAGAAGTTCTGATTTAGTAGATAGACCAAGAATTGTCACAGATTTTAAACATCACGGTGCATTTAAGAAGTATAATATTTTAGTCTACCTAAATATTCTCTCTAACATTCAGAAGCCTTCAGACTTCAGCTCTTATTTGAAGCAGTTGTCATATGGCTTATCCACCAAACACCTTGTGGATTAAATTTTCTCAAGCCTCATTTTGACTACATATAAGAATCATGATTACATGTAAGGATCATAGAATCAACCAGGTTGGAAGACACCACCAAGATCATCCAGTCCAACCTATCACCCAGCCCTATCCAATCAACTAGACTATGGCACTAAGTGCCTCAACCAGGCTTTTTTGAATACTTCCAGGGACAGCGACTTCACCACCTCCCTGGGCAGCCCATTCCCATGCCAATCACTCTCTCTGGGAAGAACTTCCTCCTAACATCCAGCCTATACCTCCCCCGTCACAACTTGAGACTGTGTCTCCTTGTTCTGTTGCTGGTTGCCTGAAAGAAGAGACCAACCCCCACCTGGCTACAACCTCCCTTCAGGCAGTTGTAGACAGCAATGAGGTCACCTCTGAGCTGCCTCTTCAGGCTAAACCACCCCCACTCCCTCAGCAACTCCTCACAAGGCTGTGTTCCAGGCCTCTCACCAGATTTGTCACCCTTCTGTGGACACATTCCAACATCTCAACATCTCTCTTGAATTGAGGAGCCCAGAACTGGATGCAGTACTCAAGGTATGGCCTGATCAGTGTTGAGTACAGGGGCAGAATAACCTCCCTTGTCCTACTGGCCACACTGTTCCTGATACAGGCCAGGATGTTATTGGCTGTCCTGGCCACACTGCTGGCTCATGTTCAGCTACTATATACCAGTACCCCCAAGTCCCTTTCTGCCTGGTTGCTCTACATCCACTCTGTCCCCAGAGCTTGTAGCTCTGCTTGGGGTTGTTGTGGCCAAAGTGTAGAACCCCGCACTTAGTCTTGTTCAATCTCATCCCATTGGCTTCTGCTCACTCATCCAGCCTGGCTAGGTCCCTCTGCAGAGTTTTTCTACCCTCCAACAGATCAATATCTCCTTCTAGATTGGTGTCATCTGCAAACTTACTGATACTGGACTCAATCCCCTGACCCAAATTAGCAAGATATATATTGAACAGGACTGGGCCCAGCACTGATCCATGGGACACCTCTAGTGGCTGACTGCCAATTCTTTTCCTCTTTCTTAGTAAAGTTAAAGCAATAACTTAGAAAGCTGAAGAACAGAAATAACTGAGTGATTTCTGAATAAAATCTTAATCCTTAATTTAAAAGTTAGGATGCAATCTAGTTTTTCTTTAATGCACACATAGAATTAAATTTTTATGTTTCAGAAAACTGGGCTTTCACTTGACTGAGAGGTATGACATTGAGAATTACCTTTTAGACCAAACATCAGTGAATACTATGTATTGTTTGTGTGCTTTCTATTTTAGGGCAAAACAATACACATATATTAATGAACGTCATAGCTAAATAAGTGTACAGAGTTGTAACTACAGTAATGGCAGTTTCTCTTTACCTTTTCATCTCCCTCTCTCCATTCTCTAGTGTTTTCCTCTGGTATGACTGCTGAGACTAACTAATTGTATTTAACCGGAAATTCAGTCCAGGTTTTCCAAATTAAAATTTGGACATAATTTATTCCTTGATATTGACCTTCTACTTGCAATTTATCATTTATCATAAATCCTGACTTTTTTAAAATCAACAAAATAATTAATATTCATAAACCCAACAATTTAGTAAACAGGTTGGGGAAGCCACAGTCAGTAAATACACTGAATTGTGAAACTACTAAGTGAGGCTAATCAATGGCAGGTCTTGAGACTCCTACTATGTCTTTTGAGTCACTGGGTTGCAAGTTAGTGATATTTCTTTAAATTAAACTTCCATGCTGAACCTCAGACTCTTCCATTCTTTCGTATCATATTTATTCATTTGAATTCTTTTTCTATTCTACTCTACAAGACACACACCCTAGCCTAAAAATCACAGGTAACAGTGCTGATGCTATCGTCTTCTCTCAGCAGTTTCAAGTGGATAGGTACTATGATTTCATTTGAGAAATAAAAATATTTTCACCTCTTAACTGTACTCAGAACAAAACCAGAAAAAACCCTGAAGGATCTATTATGACACAAATGAGGAGTTCAAGGAGTTCAAAATGGATACCATGACAATCAAATTACTTCAATAGGAATGACTCCCTACAATCATTTTTATTACTGATAATTATACCTGACTAATATATCAGAGAAACAAACAATGCCTATGGATTTCCCTGACAAAGGGAGACAGAGTATGGTGAAAAGAGTAAGCATGCAGATTTGGATGACTGAGTATGTACACTTGTGCTGAATACAGTGACCAGAGTAATGATCCATCACTCTCATGGTTTCATTGTTTGCTGAACAGTTTGAAAGAACAGCCAGCAGATGCTAGCGGCGACCATGAAATACTTTCAGAGAAAATCCAATGCCTGAAAGTTCTATTGTACAATAAAAACCCTCAACAGGTTAATGAGAATTAGCAATGGCATTTGAGAATAAAAATACAATTTATGTCAGGAACAGAGTGATCAGTTCAAGCTCTCAAACTCAGACTTTTCTTAAAGACCCTCTGGAACTGCAACAAACTACTTCCTTTACTATTACAAAAGAATCACAGATCTGAGAAGGCCCTTAGGAAGGTGTTAGAGAAAAAAAAAAAAAAAAAAAGCTTTTTTCATGATAGAAAGATCACCTGATTTAATTAAAGGTTTTACTATTCATTCCACAAAGACTTTCAGGTAATTTTGGTTTTAAGTATACACTCTTGCTAAACGCAACACAAAATGCCTTTGGCTGTTGTCATTGCTTCTCTTTCTGCATTTCTTTTTCCCCATAAACTCTATGCTGTAAAAGAGGAAAAGAGGTTTTTAATTAAAAAAATTAAAAGTGGTTTGCTTTTTTTTCTCCCTCCTTCACAAAGAGACATTGTAGGAAGACAAATAGGAGAATGAGAAAGGGAGAAACGTACGCTACACTCTTTCCAAAGCATATTTTTTTTACCCTAGCATGTGTTTCCTTACCTCTCAAGAGTGTAGTTCATCTGCTTTTGTACTTTCAAGTAGATGCAGTGCCTTTATACTCCCTGAACAGCTCCTATTACATCATTGCCATGCTTAATACCAAAAGTATGACATGGATTCAAAATGTTCAAATGCTGGTGTTCTGTTACATACTTATTGAGTCACAATATTTTAATATGCTGTTTTACTATATTCTCTAAACTTGCCCCAAAAACTAATACAATGACATTTTAGTGAGCTACCATTTTTATTGGTGATATTTAATCTCTAACACTGAGGCTGTTTTTGTGGTTACTAGTCTCAATTCAAGCAATTCCTCCACTTACTGCATGGTACAAGTGTGAGCATCAACTAACTTTCGATAGGACTTTGTAATTGTGGGAATAAATCTGAACTCTGCATCACAGGATCACAGGATATTAGATGTTGGAAGGGATCTCTGGAAATCTTTGAGTCCAACTCCTGACAGAGCAGGGCTATGTAATCAAACACAGATCGCTCAGGAACACTTCCCATTTTAACAGCAATCCTCATTCAAAGTACTTGCCTGTATTTAGACTATCATGTGAGCTGAATACATGGTTGTTGAACTACTATTTCCTGGTTATTATGACATTCCTAGAAGAGAATCTAACTCTGATTTATATAGCTTAATCTAAGAGGCACAATACATTAGTTAGTTACTTTTTCAGCTTGAACTTCAAAGTGCAGGAAACCATGAAATGCTGAAAGCACCATGAGAGCTTGTCCATTAATATAAAAAGAATATATAGTTAAAATTCAGTGTCTTTGATACAGCATTGCTTTCTTTGTCCTTACCTGTTAAACTTAATTTTATGAGCAATATAACTTTGTCTGAAGCAGAAAAAAAAAAAGCTTAAGAAACTCACATTTCCTAAATGTAAGGCAGGCTTTCAATAAAGCACTGTGACTACATCCTTGCAGTAATCATAGTTGGTGTGTCAGTGTAGCTACAATGGTTTAAGTGCAAAAATGGTTGTGGAAACAAACCATAGCATTTTTTGTTAGACAAACTGAGTTTCCTGGAAAACAGACTCTTTTATGTACCCATTCTTCATATCTCAAAGAGAAGTAAAATGTGTGTTATAGAAACTTAATACTGACAGGGAAAAATCAATAGAATTAATAGCCTAGGTATGTGAGAAAAAGGGTAGTAAACTCTTTGGGGTCAAGAAGGATGACAAAGCAAATATAATTTCCCTAAGGAATAGAATTGTAGCTTTTGTTTCTGCATTTATTTCTAAGATGAAGGTTGCATTCCCCTACAGTTAGCTGCAACCATTACGCTTACGAATAATCACAGAGCAGAGCTAGGCACAACATCTTTTGGTTACAGAAGTGGCACCCTATATTGCAGCTCCAATTTTCAGCTGCTTGCAGCTTAAAAGAGACTGTGAAGCTTAAGCTTCAGTTCATAGTCTTAAAAAAGAAAAAAATCATCAATAATAAAGAGATTGTACATCAGTCCCCATAATATGAGTGTCAAGAACAAGCAGTGCATGATGTTTTGAAAAGATCATTGCACAGGTAGATGAAACTCCTTCTTTACAGATCACCAGAAGGAGATCAAAGCATCAATGAATCCAATTTTTGAAGCCTTCAGTGGGACCAAAGCAGCGGAAAGCCAACAGCTAAAGTCTTCGGTAGTATAGCAATAAGAATACAGCATTCTGCCCAGATACTCCTGGCTGGAATCATTATTTTTCCAACAACCACAGTCAGTATCAGAACGCAAAAATATCCCTTCTGGATGAAATGAGCTCCTGTGGACAAAACTCAGGTTCAGTTGGGTAACCACATACTCTGTGGTGCTTTTGCCAACATGGCCAGTGTAAACATTTGTACTATACTGGTGAAAGCTAGAAATCTTTTCACTAAATTTTCACTCTATCTTTACATCTTAGCAGAAATATGTAGTTTCGATCAGGCCTAGGATTCTGCTATCACACAGCATTATACATATATCAGTTTGTGCAATCATGATTAAAACTAATATAATGCATCTGCACTCTACTGTTATTAGAAGGACTTTAAAGTATTCTTAAGTCCTATGATGAATAGGGTTTTTAAATAGCACTGTGCTAGTTTGAAGCTAGCTAGAATATTTTGGTGAGAAGAACTAGATTACAGGCTGTGAAAGAGAAACAATGGTCATGTCTACCTCACTCATAGGCATGCTAAAATGTCTAAGAGCAAGAATCCAAACAGGCTTGCTGAAACATATAAGCGCAAGAATCCAAACATAGATAAGACATTTGGTCACTGTCTGGGCTTTGAGCTGCATTTCTCTCTCTCTTCATCCTAACCTGACTAATCCACCTGCTTCGTACCCCCCCGACTGACCCTCCATTCATCCTTGGGCACAAGGCAACACCTGGGGTAAGGTAGAGAGGGGTGGGAGAAGGTGGAAGGGTGGTTGGGAGCCCCTCCTGGAGACTCAGGTTTCTGGGAGGGCTGTTGTGTTTTCGTATTACCTTTTAACTTGCATATTTCTGTACATAATTTTATAAACTAAGTATCTGTTCGTATATTGTGCTAAGCTGTAAATATAAAAGCTTCATTCAATTTCCAGAGCCAGCTGAGTCTAGTCTGGGTGGTTTCTGAAGTATGAGGGGGCGAGTAACACCCAAACCATCACAAGCAGTTAGAACTGCTTTTGTCTGAAAGCAATATCAAAATATCTTTCCATTTTTCTACTGAAATATTTTCTCCAATATTACCACTTACTTGAACTGGAAAAAAAAAACAACTAGACAAAAACAGTAGCAACTCACTCTACATTGCTGGATTGTTTTGACAGTTAAAACTTCAACAGTGCAAACAAGTATTTTTAGCTTTTGTCTTCTCTATTAGTGAAGTATACAACTGCAATCCCAATGCTGAATAACTGACACAGCTCTGTAATGAAACAGCTTACATTCACTTGTCCTGAAGTCTACCAGCATTGCAGGTCTAATGCTGACTGTTGGCAGGTACTAACTTTCAGGATTTCAGTGAGATTCCAACTGATTAAGCCTGGTCTCTAAATTCATGTTTATCTAGCCATCTAAACCAAGTGTTAATGCTCCACTGAAGCAATATGTGGACTCAAAATCCTAATGAATTCTCTGGCTGCACGTTCAAGACTGAAACACCTTGATACATCAATAGCTTTCTGGACTAAACAATAAAATAAATTGGTAGAGAAATACTTATTAGTTTCCCATGAATTATTTAAGCAGAATTCACACTGGTGTAGAATGTCAGCAGGGGGATAGGAGGGTAGTGCATTCACACAGTCCTGCTCTCTGCCATCTGCCAAGAGCAGTTCTGTATTGGTGCTAGGAGCAGATAGACAGGGTGAGGTTAGCTAGGGTAGTCAGTAAGACACAGCAAAGCTTGCAATTCCAACACACCCAAGTAATACTAATAACTTGTCTGAACAGAAGTGCATTCCTGCTATTCTCCTGAATAGCCAGGAGAAAAGGACAACGAACTCTGGTTTCCTAGTTGCAGTCACATAGCCTTATGAAATTGAATATCACACGCACTGCATGGGGAGGAGAAACATTTGTGAAAGGAATGAACTTAAGGAATTATATTTCTAGGTTTCTTCTTAAAACAAAACCGAGAGAAAATTCCAGTTCTGCTACAAGTACTGCGAGTCCAGTGGAATGTCTCGTGACAATCTGTGATAAAAACATTAGCATGAGCACAAGGTTCACTAATGTCTATAACAGAAGATCCATTTTTTTGTGGTAAGCGCAACCCCTGTTTTGTAAATACCAAGACTGTGCAAAGCAGTCTTTTCCAAATCTCACATACTCAAGGCTTTGCCACCATTTCTCTGTAGCTCAACATGGAACATCATTCTTTAAAATATGCCTGGCCACAAAACACCTGTGTCATATGGTGCTAATGCCACAAGCTTCTTTAAGTGACTTCCTTGGTCACAAGAACTTGTTAATGAAAATAGAAAGGTTGTAAAGGTATCAAGGTTAGTGGGATTCTTGGTTTATGTCAGACATGAGACCTGGTAATCAATGACTGACAGGCTTTCTGAAGAGGAATATATAACACAAGCAAGAACCTGCCCCTCATACTGAAACTTGATGGCTGGTAAAAGACTTGTTAAGATTCACATCAGAATCAAGAATATCACTGCAGCTGCTTCCATGACAACAAAATATAATGTCATAATGCATATTACGGTTTTATGACAGGATGAAGCCTGTTTATCCAAGCAGCTCCTTCAGCAACAAAGAGGACTGGAGAAGAAGAGTTCATTTTGGGAACTGGTATACTACTAACTTTTTTTTTTAAAGTGAGATTTTTCTTTATTATAGGAACAGAAAAAATGGCTTATTAACATCTCAAGCAAAATTGATACCTACAGCAGCAGTCACTGTCTACAACTTGCTTTCACAAGGTATAAATACGCAGCGAAATGTCATGACTTTTCTTGGGAAAGTCCAAATTCAAACAGCATTTACTGGTACGCAGAACTGGATCATCAAGCACAAGTAATAACAAATAACTGTATTTGTAAACTTATAAAGCTCAAAACCGGTCAGGTTCAAGTTTTTGGACCCTACAGTAGGGTCTATTAATCTAAGCAACAGCCTGGCCTTCTTTTCATGTGTGTTTTGGCAGTGTGTAAGGTTGATAAATCCTTGATGCTTCCATCTTCCTTTTTATTTCAATCTTTGATGAGAAGCACATCCTGTTACCTGTATTCCAGCATGACACAAACCCTCTTGTGTTGTGTCATACAATTACTGTTAAACTCTACAGCCTGCACCCATATGGTATACTGCTTTCCTATCCTGAATACATTCCAAATCTTAATAAGCAATCATCTCATTTTCTTTGACTTTGCCTCTCTAGCCTGGATACTTATGATTTCTATACTGGAGATATTGCTTATATACATAGAAATCTGCACATATAGCTCACATCGATTATATCAGTAGCACACATCAGCATTCTTGAACTCCAACTGATCTTTGAAAATGTCTTCTCAGTAACATATATCCTCAGATAGCCTTTAGAGATGGAAAGAAATCTCCTCTCTTAGGTACTGATGCAACAGTGAGGGAGAAAGACTAATAATCTGCACAAAGACTGACTCAACTGAAGTGTCTAGGTAATAATCCTTAAGCTCTACACAAGTACACAAAACACAGTTTTACCATCAATCCTAATGGAAATACAACGAGGCTGGCAGTTAATGACTTGAAGTGTTCCATAAGCCATTTACATTTCTGCACCTGCTTGATACAGTGGTTAGTGGTCTACCTTAATGCCACCCTCAGACTTCTTTTTTTTTAGCAGCAGTCTCAGCTGTGTCAGTGGGTAGTAGCTATAGGCTTATAATGACTGCTAATGCTGGTATCCAAGCATGTCAGCCACGACAGCCATGAATGTTGCTTCTGCTTAAAACCTATTTAGCTGTCCCTTCTGCCCTCCAGTTACTAACTTAAACTCACAATAATGAAAGCAAAATGCATAATGAGCAAAAATATTCCTGGCCTTTTTTTTGTTGTTGCTTGTGCCTCATCCTTGACATGAGCAAAAAAGTACTGACAGAAATAAACATCTGAGTACTTTAACGATATTGGGATAATGCCAGTCACCTCAGTTTTATCTTACATGGCTTTCTAACGACAAGAGCATTACGGATTCTTTGTAAAAGAAACATAGAAAGCCTAAGTCTTGTATTTTTCATATTTAGTTTAAGGATTTGACTTCAATCAGCTTTCTCTACTTCCTTTTCAGAACTATCTTTGGCTGAGTGGCTAGGACTGCCAGTGAATATATAACAGTCGTTAAGCAATAATTTCCCTCTAGGAGAAAATTACTTTTTGCATAGAATAAAAAGGAATTAAATTATTTGAGGCTTGAGAAATAAATTTTTCTCTACACAATGAATCTATTTCTTTAATATATTATTTTTAGTGCAGAGAAATGCTTTTTTCCAAATTATGTGTGTAATATAATAAAGACTGCATGCATAATTTTTAACCTTTCTGAAATAACCATGTGAAAGTTACAAAAGCAGTCACGAGAACAATGTTCATGTAATGCATGGCCTAATTACATCCTGAGAACTTTTGTTCTGGTTTTGGGGTTTTTGTTGGTTTTTATTTAACAGACAGAAATTCACCTTTTTTTTTGTTTTCAGAAGCCATTGAAATAGCACAGCTCACTTCTCAGAATAATGCAGCTGTCATGTTAGGAATATGCAAATCATTATTTAAGATGAACTTTATCTTTTTCTCAAAGAGAGTTTTATCAAGTGTGACTCACATAGAAAGAGGTCCTATTAGAAAAGGAGAAATATTATTCCATCCTTTGACACATACCTCTCAAAATAATGCTACTAGATCAGACAACAACTACTTTACGTGTATCCAAAAGCAGTTTATTCCTTCTAGCCCTATGCCCAGCTCCAATTGCTTTCATATTTGCCAAAGGAAAATGTTAAAATATTAATAATCCAGTAACCTATTCCATGACAGTGAGTCACTGGTTTGAACTTTCACTTCGGTCATACATACACAGAGCGCTAGACTTCAATACAAGCACAGAAATCGAAGTGGATATATTAAAAATGTTGTAATATCAGGTCTTAGCGTTCTCAACTACCATGAAAAACACAGCAGCACCAGTCACAACAGCAACTTCAGCAGCACAGTCAAAAACTAACATGTGTTCATACAGGTGTACTTCTATCACGTTGCATTTCATCTGTGACAGAAGCTAATGACTGAGAAAATCCTGCCTTGCATGCAGGGAAGTATAAATCCTACTTTAGAGTTTTTAGTGTTTCTATGGATCAGTTCCTCTTCCTCTCATACAGCTGAGGAAATAGCCTATGTCATCACTGAAAATGTCTGTGCTTCTTGTGGCATCAAAGTAACTGATGTCAGCTGGTTAGGACACCCACCTCAGCAGTCAAACTGCCCATACTACTGAAGATATAGATAAACCCCCATGAACTACCA
This sequence comes from Tricholaema leucomelas, assembly GCA_013400475.1. Lineage (NCBI taxonomy): Eukaryota > Metazoa > Chordata > Aves > Piciformes > Lybiidae > Tricholaema lacrymosa > Tricholaema leucomelas. The sequence continues at coordinate 331,052 of WAAF01008169.1, forward strand.
TTAAAAAAAAAAATCAAAACAAAGAAACAACCAAAACCAAACTCCAAACTCTTTTCAAGGATTTACATAGTTGTAAGACTATCATCCCTGATGGCAGATGAAGTTTATCACTGTACAGGAGTCCAACTTGTAAACAAGAGTTGAGTTTTCAATAGAGTTTACAGAATACAGACCAAATCGTTTTCTGTATTTCTGAATTTGAGGACTTAAATTCCACAATCTGGGCACCATTTCAACAACTTTTAAATTTCTGTAGGTCACCATTCAGTTCCTGGGTTATTAAAACAAAACAGACCCCAAAACCTGCCTTCCTCCCCCCCCAAAAAAAAAGATTCAAACAAACCAAAATAAGAAAACCCCAGATTGCATGAAGCAAAATCAAAACCACAGTAATTAAAATGCACCAAGATTCGGAGTGACTCATTTGCAAAGATCTAAGGAGAACCAGCAGTTACAATACTACGTATTAAATCCTATTAGTATCACCATATTAGTATCACTTTCTAATGACTTCCTGTCAGAGGAAGTAATTTCCATACCCAATACATTTTTTCAAAATAAAAAGATTAGTACTGAAAAATATTTAAAGAGTATTACCAAAAAAAACCAAACAAACTGTAGAAGAGCTGTAATTCACAGGCAATCATAATGCAGCTTGCATTACTGAAGGATTCACTGCCTCCTTTCACACTAGAGGGTGCTATCATTTTGATCAGAGTACTCTTATTTAGCCTGGCTTACAACCAGTTTTCCAACCGGCAATGTGGTATTTGACAATGCACCCTCCATGGAAACTATTCATCAGTTTAGAGCGCATCTAAACATATCAACTTCTTTCTTGGATTAAAATGACGCATAACACACTTGTAAATTAATACTTGATTTCATTTCTCTTATGTTTCTGATTTTTGTACAGGGCACACAGATTTCCCCCCCCCAATCTGATCTTGGAGTATAGTATAGCCATTTCATATAATTAAACTTATCTGCAACATGGTCACATATTAAATTACTGAAATCCAGGTTTTTATGAGCTAACTGCCCTCAAATTCATTAGCACATACATTTTCATATTTGTAAGCATGAACATACATGACAATGACAAAATATTATTAGTGTAAAAATAATTTGTCAAGCACTTTAAGATAAGCTCTGGAAAAATGCCTCTTTACTGGTTTTTGACATTTACTACATAACACTAAAATGTTCTATATGATTTCCAGGAAATATTTGCCCAAATATCAATTCCAAATTTGCTGTGCTGTTTTTTCAAAACTTAGGTGAAAGGAACAGAAATTAAGTACTGTCTTCCCCCCCCTCTTCCAATACACTAATCTTATTACAAGGAACAGACCCACAAAAATTGACCAAAATGTGTTTTAATTTAAAGGTTTGAGTATGAACAGATAAAGAGCCACCTCACTACTGACAGCCAACCATTACAGTTTATAATTGTGCACTCAGAGCAAAATGGAGCAGACACAGCGAGACAGCAGGTGACAACTATGGAATATTGAAAGAAGCCATTTGATTGAACTTAATTTTGAAATTGATTGAAATTAATTTGCATATGAAATATGATTTGGTTCACATTCTTTGCAGGCTTCAGTTTTCATCTTATACTGCTGAAGCTGTAGATAACTTACGAGGCAAGATAGGACCCAGGGAAAGGGTCCTGCCAGGAGGTACTACAGCAGCCTAGCCCTACCTACCCGCTGCTAACAGTGCATTCCAACACCCCCATTACCTCGTGAAGACAACTGTTCTGCTAGCGAGCTCCTCCTCCAACTTGTGGAACCGTTGATATAGTCACTAAGCTGAGAAATGCTCATCTGAGAAAACCCAGATTTCCTGTCAGGCAAGACTCCTGTAATCCTCAGGTTTTTTGATACCTGAAATGTGAAGAAGCAATAAAACACAATCACTTTTTTTCAGTCCTAAAAATTTAAACAACTACTGGTTTCTGCAACGTAAGTGACAATCTAGCCCAAAACTGTGAAGAAATAGAGCTTGGGTGGGAAGGGCAAATGCATTCCATCTGTGCTTTTGTACTGGACTATGTTCCTTGTGTATTAATCTTAGATTTACATCAGCACCATAAAAAGGTCACAACGTGACACGACCTGAAAAGTAGTTTTATTACCATTTCTAAAGGAAGTCTAACCTAAGCAGCTAATGTGTCTCTTGAAAATTCTACTATTCCATTCACTCATTCTCCAATTACTTATTAATTTAGCTGATTATTTCCTGTGGCTAATCTTACAGACCTAACTCTGCTTCTGTCTTCATCCTTCAAAGAAGAACATCTCTAATGTCATTCAGAAGTTCAGAGTCACTTTCACATATCTTTTCTGCTTCAAATCCATGTCCTGCATTTAAATGAACAATGATACAAAGAACTAATATTTTCTTGTATAATTTAAATTGTAAGACTGAAGACTTAGAAAAGATGACAACGTAGTGCTATTTAACTGTTTTCTTAGGAAATAGCAGCTATCTACTCTAAGTAGAAGATTCTTAGTATTAAAACTCTTGCCATTTTCCTGGAGCCAGTTCCATGTCTGTGATATTTCTATGAGCCTCTCTGACATGGCAAAATACACAAATGCCAACCTGCACATATTCTGATACAAACTACTCTTAAGTCAAGATTTCTTACACTGAGACTCTCTTTTCTCTTAGCATGAGGAATCATAAATGCTATAAAGAGCTGTGTTACACCACCACACATGAACTTCCCTTCAACTAAATTAAATCCACTTCACCAAGACTCATTTAAGAGCTCAATTCTGTAAATTGCACAATTTCAATATCAATGAATTGGTTTCTCTCTCACAGTGAAGAGAGACAAAGAAGAAGTATGGAACAAACTCGTTTATCTTTGTAAGAATTATGATAATAAATTCATCTTGGCAGATAGGATTACTTTTTTCCAGAGGATTAATGTCCCTTTTTGCTTGCCAAGGTACAGAAATTTTCACTTGGCATAGTTTGGAAATCAGGAGAATTAGAATTTTTACAGTCATTTTAAGGAGGTCAAAGGGAAGAGGTGAATAGCAAAACAAAACCATCTTGGAATACATAGCACAACTTAAACCAGCCAGAAAATATCACGTGGACTCCTGTGGATTTGGCTTATTGAACCCATTGGATTCATATAACTTTTTCTAGAAGAGCAATTTCTTTTTTTTCCCCCCTCCTTTTTTTATTCCCTCTGCGTTGCTTTAGTCCATGCTCAGTATTACCACTTTGAGAGTAGCTGTAAAACTATAGGAAAGAAAACTCCTGTGAAGGGGCAGACAGCACCAGGGGGAAGGTACAGGATATCCTAATTTGTTACCCCATTCCTTACCCTGTATTTTCCCTACATAAGAAGCCAGCCTTTCAGGCATGGCTCTCTTCGTCTTCTTCCTCGCTTCTTGCCCTGCACTCTTACCTTTGCTTGGTTTTGCTGTGCAGGAGGTAGGCCTCGCTGGTGACAGAGAGCACTTCTACTGTGCAACATGGCCTGTCGAGTCTGGCCCAAGGCACACTGGGCCTTTGCTGGCTTGTATATATCCTTGTCCCCTTATTACACCCTGCATTTTTATCTGCTTTTGTAAATATTACTTCTATTGAATTTCCAATCCTGTGCAAGTGCTGTTCTTTTGCCCTCTTTGGAGGTAAATCCTATGTTCTGAGCAGACCAGCTCAAAACCAGTACGTTCAGACCTCATTAGCTTAGTGATAGGCCTCAAACCAGCATTTAGACACTCAGTTGTAACGTAGGCTGCATAGAAATATCTCACCGATTCCATAATCCTTTCACCAGGCATTCCAATGATTTTCTGGTTTTGCAAGGAAGTCAACAGAATCAAAGATATATACCTCCAAAATGTCTCTCATTCTCTAATGGGAGGACACAAGTCTATTACCAGTGAGCAGCTTTCTCACTAGACAAAACCTTTAAATCCAAACCTTCACAATAGAAAAGACTGATAGAAAAAAAACAAACACTTGAAATATTTCAGCAAACTTCACATCTGGCAACTCAGAATATGGATTATGTAGCAGAAGTTTAAGCACCTCCACAGACCACAACTGTAATAACTGCATTAATTTACCACATCTCACTGGAAGCTCGCCAGCAATAGCTAAGCCTTCTCTTCATTAAAGCTCCAAGGCTAGATTTTACCATGCAGTACTGATACAGTGATTTTCATGCTGAGTTACAGTACCACTGGGAGATCATGATGAGGCTGAAGCATAGAGGACATCAGGAAAAGAAGGTGGAATATCCTCCTCAAACACCAGGGCTATCTTCTACTGACTCTCATTCATATTTCATTTTATCAAGCAAACAATTTCCAGACTAAATAGTTACTCTAACACCTGCAAAACGCTATGTATGAACACTTAAAAGAAGTAATTTCTGACCACTTAATCCACTTCCACTAATCCACTTAGAGTTCTACTAGGGAAAGAATTTGATCAATTTGCTGTGACTTGAAGAGGTACATGGTTCTAAGTACCGTGCCTCTGCAGTCTAACATCACAAAATGATGAGACTAGATGGCACTGAGAATGAGATAACCCTGGGAATAAATGTAGTAATAATTTTCCATGGAGTGGTTTTCTACAAAAACTTCATTAGTATAATAAAGTTGTTTTGTTTTGAATATAGTGCTGATGACTCAAACTACAAAAACAAAAAGAAATCAAATCCTTTTAGTACATTAAATCAGTATTTTAAGATACAGAATAGTCTTCATACATAGCAGTAGCGTTATATGCTGTATTGCTTGCTTTTGATATTTCTCAAATAGTTCAGAATTTTCCAGTCTTGAAACTATGTTCTTTTATCCTAATTTTCATGCAATTAACCCTTTTAAAGGATTGACCTGTCAAACTGCCATGGTAAAATTACAACTGACAATTCCTGAAATCAAGTTAGAAGCAATAATCCCAAAATATAAACTGACAAGACCTTAACTGATTCTTCTGTTACCTACCACCTTTATGCTAAAATATGACCTCAGCAAACACAGGTCAACCACACCATACAGTTCTCAGTGACAACCAAGGAACTGTTAACCTCTTCATAGGTACACTTGAATGTACTTTGGTTCCTGACTTGCACCTATGTAACTCAAACTAGCATTTGTATTTTGCTTCCTCAATGTGTCTTAAGCAGCACTGTGAAGTAGGAGGAAAATTTTCCAACTAGCCCTGACCAACTACATGTAAACAGGATGATATATATGACAGTAACAATGAATGCCAAAGTTACATAAGCAGGGTATTTCTGGCAAGCACTCAGTTCTCCGTCCCTGGTGCTAAGAACCCCTACCAGAAAGTATTCATCATCTAATGGGGAAAAATCTACCAGGAATAGAGAACAGAAAACTAAAGAACCAGGTACAGGAGCAGAGAAAGATGAGTTGGAAAATAGACAGATGAAGCTAACAAAAAAAACCCCAAAACAACAACAAAACCCACCAACAATCCCCAAAATACACAAACAGAACAAACAAAAAAACCAAACCCACAAGCAAAAGTCCCAAAAAAACCCAACCAGAAAACCACCAGCAAAAATGGTCACTAGTATCTGGAAATCCATTCCAGCCAATAATCAGTGGTTCCCAGGTCCCTGCTGTGCATCCATATTTGGTCACAGGAGGGAGAAACCTGCTTAGCATTATGTTATGAAGATGTGCTTCTACAATCAACACTTCATTTTTAGGTAATAGTGGTTTGTAGTTTTTTAAAAGAGAAAGATTTCTAGATTTCTTTGTGCTAAATCATAATTTAACACATGAACATGGGCTGAGGTTTTTTAAAATATCAGCAAGGTCTTGTCTGAGTTTAACAATGAAATCAAGTATCATCTAAGTCCTCATGGGGGAAACAACAGCAACATCTGAAATATAAGTAGTCTTTTTAAAACTGATATTCCTGAGCTAATACCACTGTCTTTGTCATACATCTTACAGACTCCAAAATGTTATAGAGAAGTCAAGGGTATTCATCACAAATGACTGCACTTCTCTTTGACCAGTCATGTGCATAGTAACCAACCCTTGCACAGCATAAATCCTTGACAAATGACCAAGCTCAACACTTGATATCCTTTATTTATTTTTTTTAAGCGTAGTATTTTTCCTCTCAAAAGCTGAAATACATAGTTCTTTGCATTATGCATTGCTTTTTAGAAAGATTTATATGATATATGATATCTTCTTACCATTGATGTTCAGGCTTCTGTAGGGGCTAATCTGTAGATGAGCTTTTACAAGCCCCCTACTATGAAAGTCAAATCAAGTGCCCTTATGAATATGCATGAGCAAAAGAACTGATACAGTCATTTATTGTGGTTACTTACTGTGCTGGGTGGCCCTGGAAGCCGGTCCAAATGGTTTGGATTTTGTGATTGAAATTCTTAATGGTAGTAATTATCTGTTGCAGCCATGCAGTACCAAACATGATGGGTGATAGAGACATTATATAAAAAAAATAGATATATGTATATATTAAAAAAAAAAACAACACCCCAAATCAGCAACTCTGAAGATGTTAATGCTCACATTTTATTTCCTACAGGGCAATTAGCCCCTACTAATGATGTTTATATTTATATGCAAATGTATAAAAAAGACTCTTAACAGATACTTCATACTTATGCTCCTGGGATATCTGACTACCCCATCTGTCTGTAGAAAATATTTTCCATTAGCTGCATGCATGCTGATTTGGCAATAAAGCTATTTAATCTCCAGCAATTTCTTTTTGATTTTGTGGTTTTGTTTTTTTTCCATTTCCTTCAGGTCTGTCATAAAAATCTCTACTTAAAAATAGGTGAGTTGCCTAGTGCCTCAGCAGAGTGTTTAGATAAGCTTTCAACAAGTCATTTCGGGCTGAATTTTATCTGTTAGTCTTTTTCCTCATTTGCCATGCCCAGCACTGTATAATTCCATGTCTTTTTAAATAAGATAACAGTTACTTTTTCACTGAAGAGTGGTCTTCCAAGACCTACCTTCTGTAACATAAATCCATTATATCACAGCAAGTATTTAAGTTGGCACTAGCCAGTTATCTGCATCTCCTAGAAAACAAGGAAACACATCCTTGTAAAATAGTGATTCTTTCACACTAATTATTAAAGAAACTAAAAATCTTAGAGTTGGATATGCACAAGCTAGTGAGAAAAGTCTTCATAAATAAAAAAATCTAAATTAAGAGCCCTACTCCAACAAAGAGTTGCCTGGTAAATGTTTTGAAAACTTCTAAGGAGTCCAAGCAAATAATCATACAAACATAAAGACCATTTCAGGCAAAATTATTTATTTTTCTGGGAACATTATGATGTAAAATAATTGACTAGGAATTTTTTTGTGGAGGGGATCTGCCTTTTTCAGTGTATGTCCTGTAGAGTATGGATCCCATAATTTATTTGTGCTATTAAATCAACATAAGTTGATGTTTTGTACCTTTTGTGACATTGATGACTTTGTGTGCATGTCAACCTGGCAGACAACTTTACAACACTCAAAACTAAGTCTGATTTTTCCTCTACAGAATGGTTTGGAATCAAAGAAGCCTTCAAAGGTCATCTAATACAACTCCCCTGCATTTAACAGGGACATCTTCCACTAGATCAAGTTTCTCAGAGCCTTGTTGAGCTTGACCTTGAATATCTCTAGGGATCAGGTCTTAACTACCTCCCTGGGCAAACTGTTCCAGTTTTCCACTACCATCATGGTAAACAACTTGTTCCTAACATCCAATCTAAATCTCCTTTTGTCTAATTTCAAACCGTTGGCCCTCTCCTATCATTGCGTGCCTTTTGACACAGTCCCTCTACAGCCTTCTTGTAGCCCCTTTCAGGTACTAGAAAGCTGCCATTAGGTCTCCCTGGAGTCTTTTTCTCTCCGGATGAACAACTGCAGGTTCCTCAGCCTATCCTCATAGCAGAGATGTTCCAGCTTCCCAGACATCTTTATGGCCCTCGTCTGGATCTGTTCCATGTCCTTCTTGTGTTGAGGTCTCCAGAGCCACACACAGCACTACCAGTGAGGTCTTACCAGAGCAGATCGAAGTGGTAGAACCACCTCTCTCATTTGCTGCCCAGATGCTTTTGATGCAGCCCAGGATTCCGCTGGCCTTCTGGGCTGCAAGCACACACTGTGGGCAATGTGCGTGTCCTCTACTAGTCTCCACTAACTGCACTTTCTTACCCATAACTCAGTGTAATCCACATAGTCTGTCTTGAGCTGATTTGCTTTTTATTCATTCACATTTTATGGAAAACTTAACAACCAGTGACTTTTTATGATCAAGTCACAGCAACAGTGGACAACGGACGAGCAATTGACATCATCTACCTGGACCCAAGTAAGGCATTTGACTCCATCCCACATGACAAGCTGGTAACAAAACTGGGAAAACAGAGACTTGGTGGGTGGAGCACTCACTTGACAAGGAATTGGCTGGATGGTCACATGCAGAGAGTGGTGATCAACAGCACAATGCCCACCTGGAGACCAGCAACAAGTGGTACCACTTAGGGGTCAGTGCTGGCATCAGTGCTGTTCTAAGTCTTTGTCAGTGATATTGACAGAAGAATCGAGTGCATCCTCAGCAACTGACACTAGATGATCCTTGAGGTCTCTTCCAACCTAAAGCATTCTGTGATTCTATAATAATAGCAATGATGATATTAAATAGAGAACGGCGTGCCTTACACTGTAATGTAACTCTCCTGTTTGTTTTTCTGTTAGGAATTCTATATATACATATGTCTACTAATGACTGGAAAATTATTTGTTTCTATTTATTATCCAGACTCGAGAAGCTTAGGAAAAGTACTTGATTTGCAGGTCCCTTATCCTATATCAAAACATTCAGAACGCATGACTAATTCTCATTAAGTTCAATGGCTCAGGCTGCAATTCCCCCACCTGTTCCCAAGTTTAAGACTGAGATCTTTATTAACACTTACAGCATAAGAAACATGAGTACTTATATATTTTTTAGTTACTAAATCGTAATGTCAGACTGTTCTCTTTCCCTCCCCATTCCTCATTGTTCTCTTTGCATATTAGAAGAAGAAAAAAAAAAATTCAAGCAGGAAGATCTTACATATGGATGTGTCCTCCAATAATGATTTTATTCACAGAAACTATCATCTAATTTTCCATGCTCAGACATCTCAAAGATTTCACCCTCACCCCAAGTATAGCTGTGAGAAATATGTCAAGGTCCAATGATTCTAATTAGAGAAGGTAAAGCATATTGCATTTCCTGACAATACCACATTACAGAGAAATGATTGTGGAAGGGTTTATCTTTAAAGAGGGCAGTAACAGCTACAATCCTCATATTCAGCGACTTAGAATTGTCACAAAAAGCAAGAGATAGTACAAAATACCTGCCAAGCACAATCCTTTTCTGCTATCACTGTTTCACAAAGCAGAACAATTACTTCCACGTGTTTTTACTCTTAAAAAAAGAAGTGGCAAATGGTGACATTTTGGGCAACAATTAGAATAATACTTTCCAATATTGTTTGCAATTCTATATCAAGTCTTACCTTTCAGATAAAAGACCAAATATCATTTAATATAAAATGTTAATTGATATAATACAGACTGTACATGTCTGTAAATCTGGAAAGGAAGATAAAAATGGGATTATATTATTAGAGTGGAAGGATTAAGGAAACATTAAGTAGCAGATACTGTCTACTCAATCACACTCAGCATTCAGTTTCTTTGCAGTACCAGTCTGCATGCAGAAGACAACGACAGGCTTGTTTGAAGATGCATCAACTTAAAGTTACAGAGTGCAGTTTTCACAGCAACAAGTCATATGAATATCCTATCTCTGAAGCAGTATACTGATCTCACACTGATCCTTTAAAGGAAATATCATGCACCTGCCTTATATTTTGGTAAGAACCCAAGAGACACCTCTATAGGCATGTTAATAAGAGAACTAATGGAAAACTTCAGCAAGAAGACAGGGTCAACCCATGACAATAAGAGAAGCATTGAGTACTAAAGATTTTCAGTGACAATTTTGTCAGGTCAGAAGAGGCACTGGAAACATGGACCCAGAATTCCCAGGAATAACTAACAGAATTTATAAACTAAGCAGAGTGTTAACGGATACTGGCCCACAGGGGAAGAAACCCTTGCTTTTTTATTTATTCAAGAAATAAAAGTTAACTGTTAAATACTAGCAAGAGTTTGCTAGTGGTATGAGACACTGAACAAGAAAAACCCTGAAAAATGAAACTAAGGAAGGAATAAAGCTGCTCAGTAGAGAGGACATCCCACTACACAACAGAACCATTTAGACAGCTGTGCCAATGTCCCCTTTCTGAATAACGCATAAAATCACTAACTGTTCACCAAGTAACACGACCTGAAAAGCTACAAATAATCCAGTAACTACAAAACCAGTATTTGACTAATCAACTACCATTCGATCAACATTATGGATGTCCAAGCACTGTGATCCTGCCCTGTTTGGTAGCTGTGATGCTATCAGCATCCCCTGAGCTTCCTACGTGTTATTTGAGATTGTCTATGAGGACATGCTAACTGAGCTGCTTGGAAGGGTATGTACGTTGCAAAGTACATAGTAGTACCTTACCTAACAGAGTGGAACTACAGTTGGTGACAGGCAGTATCACAACTGTGAACCATTATCAAATCCTAAGTAAAAACCAATTTCTTTCTTCTATTTTATTACAAATATGAGGTCAATGGTGTAGCTTAGTGCTTATAAACCACATTTAAATATCAGTCATAACAGAAGATTGAGATACTGTGCACAGATGTGCAATGACTTTATATAGATGCTTAAGTCACACTAACTGGAAACAACTACATTTCTCAAACAGCTACCTAAATATATAGTGCAACTTCTTTATCCAACAGGCCTCCTAGCCATCTATGCATGTAGAGGAACCCACCAAAAAAATGACATGGGCATTTTCTGTAATGTTTGCTTGGCCCAAATTTATCTTTCGCAGAAAAAAAACCCACATGAATCAATCTTTTTCTAAGGTTGCCTATATCTCTTTCTCCTAATGAAAGACAAGTAATACTCTGACAATTATTCTGAAGGTCACGTTACTGAAAGCTTAGCACAGCTCTAAAAGGTTATAGTGCTCCACTCTTGGTTACAGGAATCTTAATTCACTGGTGTGATTACTGCTTTGCTGATTTTTAACTTAGACATAGATCAAGACTTTAAATTAGGTGAGTGTATGAGTATCTGTGTAAGTAGATGGGCATATTACGAATGGTGTTCTCTGTTGTGAAGTAGGTAAAAAATTCTTCTTCCAACTTATAGTTGGTGAAGTTTCCATACAAGACCTTTCCTTACACAAGCCAAACAGATTTAGAAATAAGGAGACAAAAATCTATGACTAGCATTCACTAATTGGAGCAAGAAAAAGAAATCCAGAAAATTCCAGTCTTCTGTTTTCACACAGACTACAAGTTGCACATCTTAAATTCTTCAAAGTTTACCAACCATTCATCCTGTTTCCAGTGGCTCTGTACATAATTTGTTTACTTATTTGCGAAAAGAAATGAAACATTTTCATGAATGTGGAATTAATAGACTGTCAAATTTGAGGTAAGAGCTTACCTGAAGATTATCTAGCTCTTCAGTATGTGTTTTGGGGACATATTTTTGTCTTTCTGTTCTGAATAACATGTAATGCAATGATTTGTGCTAAATGGTATGTAATCTGAAGTCAAGAGCATTCTTTCAGGTAGCTTTCCTACGTATGATGAGTATGTAATAATCATTATTTAGTAAGTGTGTGTGGTATAGTTTCTGGAGATGCTAAGTATTAATTTTCCTGTTTCAAGTGCCCAGATATCCATGAAGGGACAGGTGAGGCAATGTCCTTACTTCTAGACAGCAACATTACTCTCTATTTAAAAACACTTTATCAGAAAGTGAAGCTTTCCATCTTTACAAGTTGGCTTTATTTCAATTCCTCTTCCACATGAAATGAAGAAAAAAAACTTGGTAGACCTATAATTGAGGGTACTAGAGTCCAGATTGAATAAGTAATGGTGGGAGAACTCATGTAGAGCTGCTATTCTGTTCATTCAGAACTGAAAAAAAAAAACCACACACCTAATCACTTCAACTATCCACATGTGCAGTCAGGACAACTCTCCTCCCAGTACAAAACACTCAGAAGCCTCAGACTCAAGAGGAAAACTTACATCTTCCAGCTTCATAGTCAATAACTACAGCCTGGGTCACAGCATTTCCCAAATATATCACTCTGATCTTCCTCCCTACTTACCCTTTAAGTAAAGGGAAAAAAACCCTGTCTGTCTTTGCATTCACATAGTGCTTTTTCATATGTAGACCTCAAAGCACTTTACAAGGGTGGTTAAGCTTTATTAGCCGGATTTTACACTTGGTCTAGCTAAGTAAAGAGATTTTAGGCACTTTGCACAAGGCAGTGTAGCCTGCTGGATTAAACATGTGTCATGTATCTCAGTCTTCAAAGTTCTGTCCTCAGCTTGGTATCAGACTTCCTACACAACCTCCTGTAACTGTATGTTGCTTCCTTTCTTTTACTTCGAAAATGGAGTTATCCATGTTTTTTCCAGGGAAACAGCAGAGACTGGTAAGGGCGAAGCTTCAGTTTGATTTGACAGTTTTACCTCTTTTTGGAAATAAAACAGTTTGACACAGGATGATAGGTTAAAAACTGTATATACTTTGAATCTTGCAATATGTGACGTGAGCCAACAATTCAAGAGATGCATAGATATAAACCATTCCTGGCTCATCCTGCGTCACATACCTCTCCACAAATCAAAATCACACAAACTGTCATTTATCACTAATTGTTCACTTTTCGTATTAGGAAGCTACCATATGAGCTTCGAAACTCAAGTCTAGATTATTTAGAGGACATCTAAGATACCATTCAGTTACAAACATAGTTAATAGGTGTCATTTTTTTTTAAAAGTAAAGTCATTGAGTGACTACCTGTGGGTCAGGAGAGGAAAAGTGTATTTTAGTGACTGCCTAGAGAATGATACAGCTTTTTGACGCTCATTGGCAACTAATCGCTACAATACAATTATTTTCTTTCTAAAGCTAGTATTCCATGAACACTGTCTTGCAAATGAAATAGTTTCTATGATTTGTATATGAAAACTATTTGGACTGAGTCACAAGGTAAATCCCGTCCTGCTACTTGATCATAAATATTGGGAAAGATGGACTAACCTAAGTTCTAACATCATTTCATCGAAGTGAAAGACATATCAAGAGTAACAATTTTCATAAACCTCTATAGCAAACAATCTAGAAATCTTCCTCAGAAACTGAACGGCTTTAAAGAACCTTCTGGAAACTTCTCAGTTTGAGAAACTTCTAATAGTGCCTTTCAAATAAATGGCAGCTTTAGAGAGCAAGGACTCCCATTGGTCCTGGGTTCTATATGTTTGCTACAGAAGCCGTGGGGATGCTGCACCGATAGCTATGTGCCAGCTCTGACTTAAGGCAGCTGCTGGTACTAAAGCTGTTATGAAGATAGATGGACCAACAGCTCATTGTGCTAACAGCACTTGAACCTTCTTGTCACTTTCCATAGCCTATGTTTAAAATAACTACAGAAAGATTTCTAAGAGTGGCTTCTAAATTCTTGGCAGAATGGATGATGAATCCTTATGTCACAGTAAACATGCAAGTTATCCTACCAATAGAAAACACATTTCCCTTCCAAACTAGGAGATAGTTTGCTCCTTGACACAGGCTGCTCAAACGGTTTCTGAACGTATTTTAACATGAAATTACACACAAAGCTCAGCTGAGCTCTGGTAATCAAAATAGACAGGAAGATAATCTGATATTACAATAATTATTGTGAAATAAAAGTATTTTGAGCACATTTGACAATGCAAGTTCATGGCTTATTGAGAAAAACGAAGGACAAAAAAGGAGTAAAAGCTTGGGAGTGTAAATTCTGAGGGCTTTAAGCTGAAAAGGATTGATTTCTCAGATCAGATGTAAGCTCTGTCAAACATTATTCTACAGTGGTTTGTACTTTCACATCTGACTATGTGTAATTTGATCATGCTTTGTTATTATTTTCTTGCACTTTCTCAAAATATAAACATAATTAGGAACATGAAACTGACCATGTCCTATTACCACTGGCAAACCTGCTGTTTGCTGCCTGCACAAAATGCCTTAAGTGCTTTTCCTGCTGTTAGCAAACAATTTCTGTTCCCCCCTCCCTGCCTGCACTTACTGTAGAGCAGCCCCAGGTATTCTAGAATAGCAAACTGAAAGCCTCTGACTGTGAGGTGCAGAAGTCTCAAAACTGCAGCATGGTGTTAGAAGCCCGTTACAGAAAGATGCTATATCAGGTAGCCTACCAGCTCCTTAATTGTGCAGAGTGGCCCAATTATCTCTGGAAAAAGTTCCTGGAAGACTTCCCAATAGCAACGTCTATCAATACAATATAAGAGAAAATTGACTTCCTACTGATAAACAACTTATCCCTGGGCATTTGAACACAACATCCCTCCCAAACACATGGAAATTTTCTTTACGTGATGAAAAGTAGTCCACTCTGCCCACAACCTCACTTCAATTAGTCTGAAAAGATCAGAAAAACACCGATACGCCCTATAAAATTATCAGAGTACCAGGATATGTTTTTTCTCCTCAAATAAGTAGTTATTTTCAAAATACAGAATCACAGAAACATCCAAGTTGGAAAAGATGCTCAGGATCACCAAGTCCCACCGAAACACATTTGCTTAGCTTTTATGTTTACAGTTGGTTGACACAAAGTTAAGAAAAAGCTGTTTACAAGCCAACAGTAAAGAATTTTGACCTAGATTAAAAATATTGGCAGGAAAACTGGTAGATTTCAACAAACATACACCACTGATACATCTGACCATAGTTGAGGCTACTGTGAAGTATAATCATTAAATTCATTTGCTAAGTATATTACATTGTGAGGTTGTATAATTTTATATTATCCACATCTTAAAAATGCACAACTACTATTTTACAGTTGTGAAAGGTAGTTTCGGACCATAGTATCACAGCAGTGAAGAAACAAATATAAAACAGGAATTGGGATTGAAGAAAATCTGTTGACTGGCAACCACTGCATGTCCACCATAATCTTAAAGAAAAAGAAGTACAGTGTAAGAGGAGAACGGAAGAATTTGATTATCAGAATGTTTTGATTTATTTTACTTTTCTATTTTGGAAAGGTTTGAGAGTCTTTTTTTTTTTTTACATGATTGTTGGTTGTATTTTTCTTCATTAAAAATAATATTTTCTTTCTGCCCCTTCTGTAATGTCCAACTAGTCCATTTCTTTACATTCAGTCTCATGCAGAAAATCACATCTGTTTTCTGAATATAAAGATACAATGAAAAGTTACTTAGTCTCAGGTATGGACAAGTGGCATTAAAAGAATAATCAAAATAAATGAGGCACACATGAAAAACCTATAAACAGATCCATTGGAGAAAATCCATCAGTATACAAATGTCTAGAACATGACCATCATCTAGACCTCTAGCACGTACTTGGGCTACCAAATACATCACATAACAAAATACACACAACCTTGCTAATTGACTTGATGCTTTCCACAAGAGCAATCTCAGGTCTCTCCTTCATTGCCCTTCTTATGCTTGCTCCTTGAGCATGTGTAACTCAGCTCAACTAGGGGCAGGGCAAAGAATGGAGTAAACCCACATGACTAATTAATATTACATAATGACCTCCCTCCCTGTTTCACATCTCCATCTCCAAATTACTGCAGTATCCAAATTGACTGTAAGATTCAGATAGTAAAATGAATGTATTATGTTTTAAGTTTTAAGCACCATGTGGTGTTTTCTGTCACTTATGTTAAATTTTATTACATTTTATGACATGCGACCTGACACATGAAATTTAAATGAGTACAAACAACTTAGCTGAACTGTCTGAAATGTTAAGGAAAAAAAGGCAAGAAGTTGATTTTTTTTTTCCCCCAAGTGGATAGTACAAGTCAGTCTGAGAAAGTAAGCCCAGCTTAGCTGAAACTGAGTAAATCACTTGCTAAGAGAGCAAAACAAATTCTGGCCACATTTTCTGATGCTCAGAGATTCCTTTGCTTACAGAATTATTTTTCCTATAGAAAAACCTGTTGTTGCAAGGTAGAACTTGAAATGTGTTTGAAAGCAGTAAATGAGGAATCTCACGTGAAGATTTAACTTGCAAAAGACCAACTGAACCCTAGAAGCACAAGTCATTCCCATACTGAGTTATAAGCCTATACTGAACTATATAGAGACTCCTATACCCCCAGACATGTTAGACTACATAATGGGGTTATCAAGCTTATGCATAAAGTTTCAAATTTATTAGATTACTAATTTCAACCTTCCTCTCATCTATGTGTGATATAAGCAAACCCATTCTGAAATTAAAAATATAATCATGTAAATCAACATAGTGACTAATTCTGTAATGACAATACAAGTAACGCTGCTTGAAGGAGCAGTGAGAGAAAGGGAAAGCTCTATTGCCACTTAAGCTCTCTCTATACGACAACTTGAGTACACTAAAGTTTCTGCTGAATTTTCTTTTATGACAACAAGAGGTCCACATTTATTAGCTTAGAGCTCTATTTTCCTTAAGCTGAATTGTGACAACAGCAGCCTTTCACAAATGCTTCTGGCTAGTACAATTAAGCAGAGATGTTCAAGCACTGCTAAGTTAGGTACAGTGTTCAGAGAAGACATTTCCCCAATGTTCAGTATTCTTCTGTCACTGTTATCATTTCTACAAGGCAAACTTACTACTTATCTTGGGTAGGTAGAAGAAGGAGCATGGACCATACATGGTGCATATCATTCAGTCCATTAGGTATTACTGGAAGGCACTGACTTCATGATCAATAGTGAAATAACAGAATTGCTCTCTGCCAACTCATGACTATGTGATCGTTTACCTTAGTGCACTGGGCCTAACAGTACTACAGCCAGTATTGAAAAACACTTTTCTTGATCAGATTGTTTTAGACCAAGTGAAGACAGAATTAAATCACAATCCATAGATGTCAGCCAGGTGCCAGCTCCTACACAAGATGAAAAGAATCTTTCCCCTGAGAAGGCGAAGTGCTCTTCCCTTGACTAAAACAATTTCACAACCATTTTCACATTTACTTCCCAGTGTTTAATGTGGTGTCCTATCAAAAGGGATTCCGTAGTGTACAATGTTTCATTTCTAATGAACATTAACAGCAAAAGCAAATTACCCTCTTCCTTTCTCACACATGAACTCATATAAATACCCATTAAAAAAAACACTGAAGACACGCAGAAACTTTTTCACCAAAAGAAAGACCAGAAGATAAATCATCAGCTGCAGAAACTGATAACAACTATAGAACTAGTTGGTTACAATGATGATAACAACAACAACAAAGTTATTTTAAGAAAAGTTTCAGTATATCAACAACTCCAATTTTGTTCTACTTATCAGAACTATTTTCATAGATTTTCTAGCCTCTTATTCTCAGTAAGAAGTTTTAAGAAAATCACTAAAACCCCCTACATTCTAAGTGGTATCTTGATACATGAATGCCAGATGGTAGTTGTCTGTGAAAGATTTTGGTTTTTAACCTGAGTCATTTGATTCTTTTCCCCCTACAATTGTCCTCAGCAATCATGCTGTACAACATAGGGCACTCACCTGGCTAGAGCAAATCATGACAATCTCATACCAGTAGTCCAGGCTTGAGAAAGAGTGGCTGGAAAGGATCTGAGGATGTTTATCATGAGCCAGCAGTGGGCTCAGGTGGCCAAGAAGGCTATCAGGATGCTGTACCAGCAATAGTGTGTCAGCAGCAGTAAGGAAGTGAAGGTGTCCCTGTACTGGGCACTGGTGAGGCTGTATCTTGGACACTGGGTTGAGTTTTGGGCCCCTCACTGTAATGAAGATATTGAGGTGCCGGAGCACGTCCAGAGCAGGGCAACAATGCCGCTGAAGAGTCAGAATAATAGGTCTGGTGGGGAATGGCTGAAGGAAGCGGAATTGTTTAGTCTGGAGAGGAAGAGGAGGAATGACCTTATCGTTCTCTACAAAATGAGTAAGGAGGTGGATGTTAGTCACTTCTCCCTAGTATCAAGTGATAGGACAAGAGGAAACAGCCTCAAACTGTGCCAAGGAGGTTTAGGTCAGACATTAGGAAAATGATCTTCACAGAAAAGCATAGTCAAGCATGGAACCAGGCTTCTGAGAGAGGTGGAGGAGTATTGAAGAGACACTGGGACATGGTTTGATGGCCACAGTGGTGTTGGTTCAATGACTGCACCTGATGCTCTTGAGGTTTTCTCCAGCTGAAACAATTCTACAATTCTTCCTATGTGACCTATCTTACATAGTCTAACAAATTCTGATGTATATTGAGAATTGCTATGCCTCACAGTAAGGAAAAGGATTGACAAACTTAAGTGCTACTTTTCCAGCCTCTGTGGTGTAGGCTGACTTAACCATTTCTTTCAACATCCTATAGTCACAAGAGGAAACATGGAGAGAAGGAAGAAGCTGCTCAACACTTCTCTTTCTAACAGAAAGAAGACTATGCCACTTCCACCAAGTATTTTTAGTGCTGTATGCAGAAAGTCACGGGTGACATTCTTCAGCGCTCCATGGGGCTCCATTTCAGTTTCTCTTTGCATACTGTGTAATCATTGTCTTTCATAAAGAACATCTGCTGGTATTGCCACATCAAAAGCTTCTTATCCTCTTGTAGGTCTCTCATTTGAGAGTACCCCATATGATGTTGACACAGGATTTTTTTCATGTACTCTCTGATCTCTTTCCTCAAGGTCTTATGTAACTCACTGGATTTGACCTGCTCCCCTCTTCCATTGTCATCTTCTTTTATCTGCCCTTTTCAATCATATGTGTTTTGTTTCATTACAAAGTGGCTTTACTCTCTAGCCTATCTGCTTACCTGTGATTTCCTCTCTTGTTTTAAACATTACTTGCTTTGATTTGTCATTCAAACTTTATGTTCTTTCAGACAGGTCTTAAAAAACTCATCTGGAGCAGAAGACTGAACACTGTCATCATTGTGGATACATGTTTTGTTGTTGCTAGGTTTGTGAGGTTTGACACTTTCACTGCTCTGGAAGTCATTAAAACATACATCATGTACTTGCTTCACATTCAAGTGCTTAAGAGGCAGCAAGGACTCTCTTTTTATTTCCAACAAACATGTCACAATACATTAAATGCAAAGCAGGTAATCTGTTCATATGTTTGACATCAGTGACAGAAATAACTAATCCATTAACTGAATTATTTGGTTAAATATAATGAAAATACCAGCATGAATCAAAATAAAGAAGCATTAGTAATCTGTTGCTGCTTTCATTTAACATAAGATCCTGTTGTCATTTTTATTCTAATCCTATCCCTTCAGGAATTCATTCAGTAATTTTCATTTGCTTTGGGCTAGTTACTTGCAATTTTCCTGTGATTTTCATCAGGCAGACTTTTTTCCCCCATTCACACCAAAACTTAGCTAGGAGATCTTGCTATGTGGAAGGTATTATTTTGAGCCTTTAGCATTTACAAGAAGTGAAAGTTTTGGCTGAAAGACAGATCTGCATTAGCACCACAAATCAGACAGTTGATTTCACAGGGAAATAAAGAAAAGCATTCAGATGTTGATGTCTCTTCCGTATCATAAGGAGAAATGCACTTTGGAGGACCGAACTGACATTGTATCAGTCACTAACAAATATTTGTCCAGAACTTTGTCCCTTTCTTTCCTCAGGACAAATAAATACTCAAGCTTATTTCAAGGCTTTTCTTTTTTGACTCTCCCTCCTAGGAACAAGGCTAAAATCATTTGCACTGGAATTATGTTTACCTAGGGTCTGTCCAAGGTAGGAATGTCAAAAATCAGGAGAAAGGATACACACATATTTTCTTGTGTCATTTTCATTTACTAATAAGTGCCTTGCCTATGCTGTACAAGAAAATTTATATGCTCTTTTAAAATTGAAGTATTTTAAATCATGATTAATAACATCAAGAAAAAAATCCCTGCTAAATTCTCAGCATCTTTAAACATCTCTAATAGGAGTTTCTTCTCAACAAATCCGTTTGGCAAATCGCTATAAGGGAAGTCTGCCTGCTGTTTTCAAATCACTTATGCTTACAGCTATCTGTGAATCACCTGCCAGATACCTGAGTTTTCATGAGAGCTGTCCTGCAGTGCAGTTTCTCATCATGCACATCTAATGATGACTATGTAAGTGAGAAAGAGTAAAAAAAAATAATTCCATTAGACACACTGTCCTGTGGTTGCCTGTTGTCCTGCAGTGCTACATGATCAACAGGTGTTTTCTCATAATACCAAAATCCTACATTCCACAAAAGAAAGCAAACTGTGCAGCATATACCTCCTAGATAAACCATAAAATACTTTGGAAATAAGTCGTTTTGATGAAACTAGTAATATTTTGTCAAATCCAAGCTACTGCAATCGCCTCTTCTTCAAAAGCCTCTGTGTTGCCAACTCTGTATATATATATACACAGTATAAACCGTGTCTGTACTTGGACTACAGATCTAAGACCATGGAAACAAGTATCCAGACACTTTAAGTGTTGCTAAGGGTCATTAGTTTTAAAATTCAAATGATAAAGCTATTAAGTACAGCTTGAGACATCCTCTTCACCTAAGATTCAAGCAAAACCAAAGGATAACTCCATGAATTCAGTAGGCATTTGATAGGCATAATTAACAATGAACCATGCCTGATACTTCAAAAAAAAAATCTCCCTATGGTTTGTCCAGCTGCCTTATTCCAAGCTGTTGTTTCCTTCACCATATAATACAGCAAAGGTAAGCTTCCTGTCCTCACTTAAACTAACCCACACAATATTAAGGGGAAAGCAGGACTCAAAATGTTATTTTAGCATACACAGTCAAGGTCCAACCTCCTTCTGGTAGCTCCAACAGCCCTCTCTTCTCAAATGACACTGCACATTTACATAGAGCAGAGAACACTAACATGTTTAAGTGAGCAAGCTTACTCTAACTCCACAATAAATCAGTACACTGACCATGAGATTGGCCTCTCTGTTTCTGAGTTTATTAGCTAACTGTGGTCATGTATTTTACAGAAGGTACTCAGGAAACAGCTGTGTGCATTTCTCATTCATACTAACAGTGAATCAGTTGTGAAACAGACCTCTGTTTAAATATATATACCAAGGGTTGAGTTTAATCTGCTGCTGATCCTGTCTGGGTGGCTGAGGGTTGGCCTGTTCCTGGGTTTGTAGGGTGGGGCTCTACCACACGGATGGGTGGGAGCAAACTGGCCTCCTGGAATCTGTTTGCTGCTTCTTTCTGCATTTTGGTTCTCTTTACTGCAAATAGACTGAGGTGGCTGTTAACCAGATCATTCCCAGCAAAACTCTATTTCAGCTCTTGATCTCAACCCAAAGCACTTTGTTTTATATTCGTTTCCCTCCTGACTGTCGGGAGAGTGGTGGAGGCAAGCTGTGTTAACCCAGAAGGTTATGACACATGCCTTTTAAAATCACATGTTTCATCTCTCATCCTGCATAGCAACTCCAAGAATAAAATTTCATTTGCTTTGGGAAGAAAAAACTCAGAAGGTGGTCACTTCACATATCAGCTAATATGTTATCTATAGTGATAAAATCTCCCCAACTATTAAAGCTCTGTTTTGTTCTTACTCTGTAGATAGTATATGAAAGAGTACAGTGCCCACAGCATTACTGGGACAACTGTGGCATGGTGCATTTGGAAATCACATGAAATAGAGAAACTAAAAGGAAATTTCGTGAACCAGGAAGAGAAAAATCCCATGTAAGGATTAGGAGAGCTATCCCTTTCCCAGCTTCTTTTTTTATTACCCTTTGTCACAAGGAAAATATACAGGTTTAGTGATGATACATGCATGAAACAGAAGTATTGGAGGAAGCCAGAAAACCTCACATTAGAAACGATTTGAAACTTCGCAGAAGAATCGGTTCCTGCATTTCTGAGCAGTGGCACGCGTTTGTCACGTCTCTGCTCTACTCCGCTCTTTTCAGAAGCAGCTCTATGAGTACATACTGCTTTGCTCCCAAGCTGAGACCATTGTTTAGTTTCTCTAGTTTATAAAATTATTTAGTGACTGTTATGCTAATTATATACATAAATATGTTCTTAACAATGTAGCTGCAAAAGAAACCCTGCTTGCAAAATGAAGCATTTGAGTTTTATGCAGATTACAGTGTTCAGAGTTTATTAGATAAATGTGGTTCTGTGAAATCATCAAGGAAGAAAAAGGAAAACATGGTATGGGAGAAGATGACTGTGAAATCAACCCACAAACTGTATCAATGAATTACACAAAGGGGAAAAATAAGTAGTAAGTAAAAATAGACTTTGAATACACAATGGTAGGTACAAAGTCATTTTCTTCTGCAAGTAGTCAATGTTCAACCCTGCAAAACAACAACAGGAGATAGCCAAAATCTTTTTGCCCTGAACAGAGAAGAAGCTCCCTATCAAAAGAGTCATTAAATGTGTTTTCTGAAGCTATCTTAAGTGACCAATAAAATAGTGTAATGCTGCAACAGTTATCTTAACTGGCCCTTTATTTATATCCCATTTTCTTTAGAAATTAAATAATCAAGAAGATAAATCCTGTGATGTTAGGAGCACATACAAGCTGCAAAATAAATGAAGAGTATATGGGGCCCTTCTGACAAGTCTGTAAAACTGTACTACTGCTCTTCTTCCTCTAACAAGAATATGCAATTCTGTGACACTATTTATTGGTCAACCTCAAATGGAAAACGTCAAGAAAATAACCTACTTTTGAAAGCCAGACTTTTGTATTGCTAAGTCACATAGGTAGACTTGAAATATTTCTGAGTATTTTAAACTTGCATATAAACATAAGACACAGATTGCTGATGTGCATTGAGTCTATATTTTGATCTGCTCTCCAAGTTTGAGAGCAGAGCTTTGTTCTACTACGTCAAAGGAAAGCATCAACCATAATGCTGATGGCAGTAGTTGCTCATATTTCTGTGTTTCTAAATTGTTTTGAAGCAGAATGTGCAAATACATCTATTTGTATTACTGCTATTTTTGTCTTCCTACTCAGGTTTTCCTTACTTGTACACAGTTTTCAAGTTATAAATTAACTTTAGGTCTAAAGAAAAGTCTTTAAATATTTCTCTAAGTATTTATGTGCAAGTAATGAGTTAGTCAAGTTTGACTCAATGTTGGTTTTTTCATTGGTGTTTTTTTTTCCTTCAAAAGTACTGTTCAAATCAAACAAACAACAAAGACATCTAATCATCCATTATCTACTCCAAATCATATAGTACTCAAGCTAAAATACAAGAAAAACATCCATTTCCATCCCCATCTCCCTAAAAGCTCCACACTAGTACCAAGTGAGTAAATCAACAACAACAGCTGGCATTTCACACTGCTGGGTGGATCCAGGAAGCCTGCCTGCCATGAGTGAGTGTCAAATATCAATTACATCCACATAGGAGCCGAGGGCCACATGCTACAAGTTTTAGATTTGGCAAATCACCACCTATGTATGAAATTAAATCAGCCACTTGCCTTTTTAACACTTAATCAGAGGCTTGACACCGAAATACCAACGTAAAGTGTGAATAACCAAACCTGACAAACCCCTGGTTGAACCTCTTTCCCTGTTTTTCTTTTTTTTTGTTGTTTATACAGAAGCAGTTCAACACTAAATTTTTAAAAGAATCAGGGTTGTAATTTTCATGAAGAGGAGACCATCAGAAGCAGTAGCTCAAATTGCTTGACTTGTAGGCTAGCTATTTCTTAATATTGGCAACATAAGTGACTAAAACTTTGCTCCAAAACATGATGTCCATGAGAGATTCAGATTTGTAACTAAATATCAACACTATGAAAGAACGACATTATAAATAAAGGTTACTATCTAAGGGAGAAAAAGCAGGTATTATGCATTCATGAAAATTGTCCTTCAAAAGCTATTATCATAGACAGTAAAAATAAGGAACATTTTGTTCAGATAGAGCTCGAGAAAAGAACCTGCAGCCTCTGCCAGAGTCTAAATCCTCTCTCTTGTTCATCAACAAAGATGAAGATTGTATCTTCTCTCCCTAATCAAAGATAAAGACTGCCTTAGTTCACCTCCCAGACTCAGACTAGGTGCTTGGCCGAAAGCTCAGGGATGCAAATCAACAGACAATGCCTTGGCAATTCCTGGACCTCAGCCTGAATGCCCAGGATATGTACATTTTATGCCAGCTACCCCTACGAGAAAAGGCTTATGTGTATTCAGGGTATGGACAGGTACAGCACAGGGAGGGGTGGAGGCCGTCCCCCTGCGCTGCCACAGGACCCCTGCAAATGCATGAATACACAAGAAGATTCCCTGGGGAGCTGCACCTGGACACCAATCTAAAAAAACTGTATAAAAGATAGGAGCAATGCCTGCTAAAAGTGTGCACATCCACCACTCTACCAAGTGGACCTCCACCACTCACCAAGTGTGCACTTCTACCAGACTACCAAGGGTGGACCTGCAGGACACTACCAGAGCTGCACCACCACCAGAAGAACCCCTGACAAACTCCACAGATCATCCCTGGGCCACGCACCAGTCACTCCCACCATCTGTGACTGATGGCAGCATGACCCCAGCTCTTTTCCTTTCCTGCTTCTTTTCTTCTCTATCGTTATCCCCACCTCCATTTTGTCCAAACTTATCCTTTAATAAGTAGCTTTGTGGTAATATATGGTCTCGTTTGCACCTTCATTTCACAACATGGAAATCCATAACAACAGACCTTGCAGTCACTATAAACCTTGACTCTCTTGTTATGGCTCTTATCCTAAGCAAAAGAACTTATTTTCTGATAGTAAAGCTCAGCTAGTATTCATTCCCTCTGCACATGATTAACTTCTTGTGCTCATATCCCAAGTTTTTCAGATTCAGAATGGTGAACCTGAAACATCTGGTAGTCGCAGTAAACTGCATGTCTACACAGATATCATTACTGAAATGCATGATTCCAAAGCTGTACCTTTCATTTGCAGACATTTTGTAAGTATTTCTGTACTATAATGACTGAAATTCCACAAGACGCAATACCTGCTTTAAGAAGTGCAAGCTGACTTTCTAAAGGATCATGTCATTGATCTAGGGCATGTTTTCTCATGCAGTAGACATAACAACTACAATGTGGTGCTGATCAAATAATGAAGACTTCTTGAATATGTTTGAGAACGGTTGTGATCTTCTCACTGTCTTACCTAGTATAAAATTATCCAGAAAAATTGTAATCATCTGCTCTGACACCTTTCAGGATTCTTAGTTTCCATTTACACAGAATATACAAAGGTGTGGTGCAGCAGTACTGCATGTTCTGTTCAATAACATCCCTAGCTGCATAGGAGAACTTTCCTACAGCTGAACACAGCAGAGATAAACCTATGACAGTTTGTAGAGCACGTAACTGTCTATATAAACAGGCATTACTGAGCAACCTGGACACACATTACTGCTGGACATGAAAGCAGAAGGACAAAATACTGCATGCAGTGGACGCTCCGGAGATGAAGACAAGCAATACCCTCTATACAACAGTGTACGTATGAACCATAGCAGTTTTCCTCCAGGTGGACTTTCTTTGCAAAGGACATGGAAGGAAAAGTATTATATGCTTAGTGAAAAGCGCTGCTTCATGTCACCTCTGAAGTGAAATCAGTCCGTCATACATGTATTTCCTATCAGTATGTGCATGACTGTCTCTTAGAAACCGACTAAAGCAATGCAAACACCAGGGAAGGGCGTTGCTTGGGAACAGAGACACTCATTCAGCATATCTTAATAGAGAAGTGATTATTTACCCCCTTCCCCTCTGCCCCGAGTGGTATAGCTATTTAGAATTTCAGGAAACATGCAAGCACATTCACACTCAAAAAAATTAATGCATTGAAGTACTACTGAATAACATTGAAGAGTATTTATGTCCCATGCTAAAACAAGGCTTTAATCACATTTAAAAATTCCTTTTTAGCCAGAAAAATAAATAGGTAATTGTCTTCCTGTCGGATGTTGAAATATACAGAAAACCAACACGCATTTGAGGACTCCAAATAACAGCAGAGCCTTTTGAAACCTTAGGCTTTACTGAACAGTAAATGTTTTTCAACATTTTAACATCTTAAAACACACAGTTTGGTCATCATCATCGTCCCCCTCACTTCCCCTGCATGAAATTGAAGTGATTAACCCATACTATCACTTCTTCCTCACAGGCACTGTACTTAATAGCAAATAAACAGGGTTTATGAGATGCATATGTTTACATTTATAAGCACATTAACGGACCATTCAGGTGCTTAGTTACTGTAAGAAATTCCTCTGAGCTTATGAAGCAATCCGTCAAGTAAACAGGTTGATTTCTTTTACCCTTCTTTGCTCTACAGAATACCTTACACTTACTCAAAGTACATCTTATGTTATGGCTCTGACTTTTACTATGTGTATCAGGAATTAGTCCAGTAAACTTAGAGGAGTATTGACATCCATGCATATACCTGCTTTGATTGTGGCTGCTTTCTGACTACAAAGTTGGCTTGGAGAAAAATAACCAGAAGTCAAAATAAAAGCTGCTACTTAACATGACCAAAAGGGACACCACCTTCTCTGTCCACCCTGATGTTTAAGAGCAGCAAAATGTGGTGTGGGGTTTTTTTAAGTAAGATTTCAAGAACAGATTTTGAACACTGACACTAGAGAAAGAGAATATCTTTCATAAGAATATCTTGTACTGCAGAGGAAAAAAATCAGGCAAGGATGAAATCAGATACAAGAACTCGTTGATGATACTAAACTAGTTCAAACTTTTCCATGATGCTACATAGAGTTATTCACAGTTCTGCAGAGAATGATATCTATGGCAAGGCTTACAAAATGAATAATTTCTCCATGTGCATCATATAAATAAAGAAACATAGTGTGAATGAGCTTTGCTTGTGATGATATTATTTAATTCGACATGTTGACTACAAATGTTGGTATTTTTCATCTAACAGAATATTTTGGAACTCTCTTTCAAAATCCCTGTTGAGACCTTAATATAAGAAGAAATCTGCCATTTAAATATACAACTTTCTCTGTCATTACATCATCTCTCTTTGCAAAATGAGCAAATTAAATCACTTGAGAATGCTCTGAAAGACAGAAAACTTTAAACTAAATGCCATTCATAATGCTATGAAGCAAAGTAAATGATGTGTTCCCTTTGATACAGGACAACATATTTGCAGCATTATCTACCATTAAATAGAGAAAACTGTCAGACACATTTTTGTCACAGTGATGGCTCTTTACCAGTGTTATAAAGTGCTGTTCAAGTAATACTACACATTTATACTGGAAATTTAAGTGTCTTATATGTTTCTGTACCCTATATTAGCTAGCTAAATGATGTTCTGGCTCACTATTTCTCAGCAACCACCACACACAGAGGCTATCAGAGAACCTCCAAGCATTTTTGTGGTTCCTTTCAGGAAAAAAAACAAAAAAAGGTTGGTTTACTCTTTGGAAGTTATTCAGGATTCAGCTGCTAACCATTTTATGTAGTTAAGTGCATGAAAGGGGTCAGTTTTTTGTGCCTGGTCTCAGGCTGCTTCTTCAGACTGTGCTAACACCATTTGCTATCTGAGAGCCCTATGCAGATATCTCAGATACCCTGTGGCATCTTAAGATTCATGAGATCTTTCAACATGAAAGATTTGCTCTCATACAGAGAATTTCAGAAGGCAATAAAGTGACAGTAGGTGACTCCAGTCTGAAACAGCAGATTTGCCACTTGCATGGCATAGATCGTAATTTCTTTGCAAAAGAATTTGAAAAGTAGTTTGTATAGCAAGAAGCTGCTGTTTTCTCCAAGTAGAAAACAGACACCTCTAAAAGCTGTGCCTCACTCTTTCAAACATTGCATGTAATTGAGCAGCCTGTATAACCTGAACTGTGACCTCTTTCAAATCTGGGCTTTGAGAGCTCTTTGCACTCATGTGCACAGCACTCAAAACTGGAATGAAGTTCTGTTTTCATACCCTAACCTTGATTTTTTGATTTGGCTCTTAATTCTAGCAAGTTACTTTACCTCCTAAGTGACTTCAGGTGAGGTCTACCAGGATAGTAACAATAACCAACAGATGTATTTAGCATAATGCTACTACTATGCTAGACATATGTCTGTTACTGAGCTCAGGTGGGAACTGGCTTGTTTGGAGTTTTACTTTTCTACAACATTCTTTGCACTGGTCTATAAATATATATACACACATGAGTAAAATAATTTGTGCAATATGGATTTAAGCAGATCTGATGAAAGCCTTTTTACTAGTCCTTCATATTAGCTCCAGGTTTTCCTGAGAGACAGTGTAACTGCAAACCATTATTTCAAAGTCAAGTAACGATTGAGGTAATGACTTTTATCAACTTTACCAATATGAGTCCTTCTGGTTGGGCTGCAGTGAAACACTATCAGCACTGCATCTAACTCAACTGTGGCAGAGAAATGTAACTCACTACTGCCCTCCATCTGTGATTGCATCTTATCCCAACATATAACCCTAAGAATGCAAGTTTCAGCTCACTACTACTGCCTACTTGTTTGCATAAACAACTGAATATTTAGGCTATATCCCATTTCTGTAGTATTTTTTTATTGCACCACACTATATTGGAGTTTTCAGTATATTGTTTTTCCTAGGAGCCCACAAATGCTCAGAGTCTGTATAATGGATGAACTGTCTTCACCCAGTACACAGAGACTACAATCTCTCTACTTTCTTGCTAAGGTCAGTGCTGCCTGAGCTCAGATCCTCCAATTCAATCCAGTCACGCATATAGAAGTTTGTTTGCTGACCGGGGTGTCAGAACCATCTTAGAGGGTCTTAACAATTTGGATAAGTTTCATCAGTAACTATGTTGTATTCCCAACAGTGGATGTTGGGAAACCATTTCTTGGTGAAAGTGCACTCAGGGTCTCAGATTCCAACATTTTTAGGAAAATGTTATGCCACACCATAACCTTCAATTCATGTATATTTAGGAGTCATTCATTACTTTTAAACAAATGAATCTGTTCATTGACTGAAGTTTTATATGTCAATATTTTTTTGAAATGACTTCACAGTATTCCTTCACACTGAGGTGCCAAATGATGCATTTACTGGCCAGCAATACCAATGTTTATTTGATTTGTACAGAAGAAGTGTGACCAGAAGCTGAAGAAGCATAAACTTCACAGATAACCCATGCTCTTACACAAAGGATTTCAACTAAATATTCAATCTGGTGCCATGACAATGTAACCTTCCTGTTGTTTACCCATATGTCACCTTTCTTTAAAGGCTTTCAAAGAAGTAAGTATATATATGCTCACATATACTAGCATCGACTGAATCAACAGTACTGCAGAGTGACAGACAACAGATTAGTTAACACACCCATGCATCTAGTCGGTGAAAAGCTATTAACAACTCAATTCCAAAATATTTGCTGTTCATACATAAATAGGAATTTGACACCAACTTCATTCTATTCAGAAGAAAGTTAAAAGGTACATTTTGTCACAATTTTCCAAGTTTCAATTTTGAAACAGAAAGGACTGCTCTTGAAAATTAATATAAAATGGGCCCACACAACAAAGCATTAGAAGAGCGGCAGGTAGAATTCAAACGGATTTTTCACTGGGTAACCAGCCTTTTGATCCATTACATTTCATAAACTGTCCAAGTTCTTAAACAGCCAATACTTTAAAGAAGAAATCAACCTAATGAGAAAAGCCTGTAAAGCTGAGACATTTCTAAATTATATACTAATCAAGTCTGTTTTTCCAGCAATAACACTCCCAAGCTTTTCAACTCTATAAATCAGTTTTTCCTCCTATCAATAATTTACAATAGCCACAGTAAGCCAACTTCATCTGTGTGGGCCAGACATAAAATTACCTCCAAAATTAAGGACATGTCTAACAGTAAATGGCAGTTGAGAAGTTCGCTCTCAAGTTATTTGGATTTTTAAGCTATCTTTCAGGGGTGAGAGCTTATCTTTTCTAGTTATATGCATGCATGTTGGGTTTTGACACCGCCTATGTATCTTATTCTGTGAGAAATGATAGAAGCTAAGGCATGTCATTAATCACATCTAACTATAGAGGGAAGTTTAATAATGGTACATTATCCTACATAGATATGTTTTATCCTAATGCCCAAAAAAGCCCCAAACCAAAATACCTCTTCCAGTATGAAATCTTCACAAAGTGCACATATTGTATTAGAAGAATATTGCAGTCTGAATAGATCTATGTCTGTATTTCAAATGCCTAACTTTCTCAGCAGTAATGTCTATTACATATCAATATCTATAGCCTAAAATAATGCAATGACGCTTGTATGTGTGGGAAGAGTCTTCTCTATGCTGTTAGGAATGCTTTTCATAACTCTCTTCTGATGCTCAAGGCTACAGTAATACTAACCATGCCAAAAAAGACATCCCTAGAGCGTGAGATGATGTCACACTTCTTATGAAGGGTAATTACTGCAAGATAGTATTTTTCCAAAATTAATGTTGTTTATTAATTTTGATGTTCAGAACTCTCACCTTCCTCAACCACTACTTCTTCACACAGTCATGAATATATTTTAGAGAGGAATAACTAAATCTAGAAATAACTTGCAAAAAACCAAACATCCATTGAACTGGAAGAGAGGGTTCCTGCAGTCAATATGCCGTTTGCCCACTATATGGGCTCAAGAAGCTCCTTTCTGCTTATGGCAGAAAGCAATGGTGAATTACAAGAGGCTTTAAATATTTACTCACAAAATATTATTTCCTGACTCTCAAGGCTAGCTAAAGCTTCAGATAGTATCCAAAAGCTTTCAGGGAATTCTGTTATTGTCTTGTCAACCGCTGAGACTTCCAATTCTTCGCAGAGTGCTGGGAATGGAGGCAGACTAACTTTATATCTTTGCTCCTCTGGGTGATCTGTGTATCTCCAGGACTTCCCACCTCAGAAGACGACTTTCAGGTGTAGGCAGGATGTCTTGTGAAGTGCCATCTTAGCACAATGTCACACTGACTATGCAAGCTGATCACATGGAGGCATTTAGAGCTTATTCCTGCTAAACTCAAGGCAGTGGAGTTTCCAGAGGATCAGAGTTTGTTACTTTGTGAGAGAGTGAGCTTATAGTTTAGCATAGCATGACAAGATGCAATAAGGCAGTATACCAGGAATGGAGAGCAATAGCAGCAGGCAACAGCAGGTACAAATACCATGACAGAGAGCATGTTGTGTTACTTGCTCAACTCTTTAAATCAATACAGCTGTACTGGCTTGGGGTGAGATTCCCCCCAGTAGAGTAAGCTCACTACAATGTGGATTTTTTTTTTTTTCCAAGTCAGGAAAAACAAAACTGTATTTCTTAAACTAAAATTAACAGTATAAGGAGAATAAACTACTACGGAAATATAATAACCTTAAGGAAGATGGGGAAGGGATCAAGTGATGATGAAACAGCATGTGGGGGAAAATGGCAGCAGGCATAGCAGAAGCAGCAAGGGGAAGGTACAAATTGTGCTCCCAGACATAAAGCTCTTGATGCTCCAATGAAATTATATTAACTTATCCGTTGTTGCCATTATATGGCCTAGCCCTACAATGTTCACCTCTCCACTCAGAGCTTCCACTTCTAAGTTTCTCTGCTCCCAATTTTTTTTATGTCTGAGCTAGAAGTCTAGCTCAAACGACCACAACAGCCAAAGACTAATGGCCCTTCCAACACAGAATAGCCAATCAGAATGGCAGTTAGCCAAGCTTGACCATATTAGGTGAAACCACAGGCTTGCTTTGTACAAATTTGGGAAAAGCATAGGCCTGGCACAGGGCAGGCACAAGCTAAGTGTGTGTGTACCTTGTTTACCAACGAATGTAAACATGTCTGGACAAGCCAGAGTCCTTAGACTCAATGGCTGCAGGTTCTTTGTCCTCTTCCCCATGCTTGCTTCTCCTTATAGCAGAAGGAGGGAGATCTGAAACATATGTCTGGGCAAGTCAGGACACATATAAGCCTATTTTGGCTTGCTTAGGCCTACAATGACAAAACTGTAACTGGTCTCTTGTAATTTTTCTTGTTAATTTTAAAGAGGGGAGAAAAATCTTATTAGGGTTTCTGTATTGTTATTAAGCTTCATTGGATGTCAAAAGAGCTGCCCACAAAGTCTAACATCACTGTCAGAGAGAATATAGACCAAGGACAAAATGTAGCCTTATAATGTCATTTTTACATCAAAAATGTCCACAAAGAATATGTGTGAAAAATTAAAATGCTTCCTTATATAATAACTACAAAGCAGCCTTCAGTTTCTGAAAACAGTGACTGCTTCAGGTCAGAGTATTTCTTGATAACAAAGGAACTCTATTGCAATACTTACTGTACATATTTAAGTTTGTCTAAAGACACTGCATCTTTTCACCATTCAAAATCAGCAAGATTTGGAGCCTGCTTGCCCATCAAACTCTGAGACAAAGTTACTCATTGTCTTCTAAAGGACAGACTCTGCAAGGTAGGAGATTATGGTCCTTCAAAGGCCTCAAGTGGATACTGAACCTCAGAAAAACCCTACATATCCCTGTGCTTTAGATACTGCTTACTGTCAACAAGCCATCAACATGATATTTAGGACATTGCCCATTTCCCATAACGTTTTGTTAAACGAAGTGCCAAACATGAAATAGCTATGAATGTATCTAGCTTACACATTGTTCAAGCACGCATGGTACACAAAGGTATTTTCCAGTAACTAATTCACGTGGATTGGCTCATGAAGGTATTCTGGAATTCAGACCCAAATTTCAGGGCACTGGCAGCCTGACAAGTCTTTCACAAAAATCTGAGATTCTTGGTTTAAATGGCTCATGTGAATCTTATCCCAGAAGTACCAAAGCAATTTACAGACAAAAGCATACAACTGCAAGAAAAAGTTCAAAAACTAGGGTGGAATGAAAAATAGACCTTCCATTCCTAATTGCAGAACTCATTTCTTTACATTGGCTTTATCTAAATAATTCATTTTCTTAAACACAAACATGTCTGCTAAACTTCATGTAGGAAGTTCCTACCAGCTGAGAAGGTGATTTTTGCTACCATCTGGACAGAAAAAGACGAGTCTGTACCTCTTATTACTGTTTTATCCATTTCAGATGTACTTATCCATCATAGTGGAGCTAGCTATATAACCCCAAGACAGTCAGAAATCTATTCAATGTGTCAATCGTGAACTGCAGCTTTCTTATTTATACAGGACTTTAAACTATGGCTTTGTGACTCAATCCCCTTTTCCTCTCCCCTCTATATTTTAAGTAGCCAGGAAATTAGGCTATACTAGTCAAGCTAGCTAGGGATAAGACATCAGGAAATACCTGTGTTCCTGTTGTATATTATTATGTTTGTGATATGTTTAATAATGAGAAGATTTCTGTAATTTACCTTGCATTTTTCTAAGCCCACTACAATAATTTAGATTTCATAAAAAAAAAGACATGTGCTACTGAGTCTAAAAACCAAAGACCATATAAGCCTTTTAATGCAAGATTTAATCAGACATGTTTAATATAATCATCTGCCAATTGAATCTTATCATTCTGATTCATGTTACTTCTTTGTCCAGTTAGCATCATTGAGTACAACAATACAGAGAACAAATCAGCACAAACTGACTTTCCAGACATGCTCTGTGATAATCTTCTTGTTCAACAAGTACAACATCCTTTGGCAGTGACTCCTACAGGTCCTATATCCATTACATGAAGTACCTCTTGTTGGTTCTGAACCTTTTCCCTACCTACTAATTTCTAATAGCGTATCGTTTGATACAACCTTATGGACTTTTAGTGATCTGTTCCACAAATTAAGGAGTCTCAGCCCGATCTGTTGATTCCTCCCGAGCACACTACATTCCTGTTTCATTTATCTGAAGCTTCTTCAATTTCATTACTCACTTTGTGAGGACAGAACTAACCTGGCACACAGTAATCAAGACGTAGGCAAGTCACAGATTGAGAGATATACAGGCGTTATTTGTTTTATAGTTTATGTCTTTCTGGGACATAAATACATAGTATCAAACTGTGACATTGTGTGTATGTTTATTTAAATATATATTGCATTATTTAATAAATAATATATATTAAATGAACAACTTGTAGTAAACATTATTTCATTATCCTTTCACCACTGAAACCAAGAATTCATAAGTAACAGTCTTGCTGTGAACACACAATGAAAACACGACGTGGAAAGGGTTCAGCAATTAGTTTTAAATTAATTTTAGGTCTGTGAAATATAATTAATTCATTAGAATGCAGTTATGCAATGCAAATTCAGAGAAAGTAAAACGCTCTTCTTTTTAGCTCATTTCCATGTTCAAGTTCATAACCTGTGTGCTATGCATGCCTTCATCACATAAAAAACTAAGATTCCTGATCTTTAAACAATTTCCTAAAAACTCTAAACAATGAATAATCTCTTCCTTCTGATAAAAACACTCCTTATCTTTCACTTTCAGGGCCTTCTTTTTGGGGCGGGAGAGGTTAGGGGACTGGTTTGCATATGTTTCCGGGGTTGAAAGCCTGTAAATTATCAACAGATCAATCTATCACAGCTCCTAGACCATCGGTACTTATCTGGAAGCTCAACATATGTAACTCTCCAGCACACTCATATATCACACTTCAGAAAATACTCATCAGTGCCTATTATCAACTAACCAGCAGAATTTAACTTCTCTTACATAATAAAACACAACCAGAATAAGGATATTTTTGCCCACAGCAGAAAGTTTTTGAGCCCATCTCTCAATGAGATTACAGCCATGATGCACAAATCTGATGGTTTGGGTGCTTACCACCCCCATCCTCCCCCATCTTAAGTAAAACCACCCAGACTAGACTCAGTCCATCTAGAAATTGAATGAAGCTTTATATTTACAGCTCAGCACAATATATAACTAGGTATTTAAAATACATACAGAAATACACAAGTCAAAAAGGTAATACAGAAACACAACACCTCTCCAGAAACCAGAGTCCCCAGGAGGGGCTCTCAACCACCCTCCCACCTTCCTCCCACCCCTGTACCTTACCCTAGACTTTGCCTTACATTCGAGGTAGAGTTTGGAGGGCTGGACAAGGGAGTTAGCAAGCAGGTGGATTAATCAGGCAGCAAGTTAGGTTAGAGAGAGAAGTCCATGCAGCCCCAGAGACAGAGAGCAACTCCCTTATCTATATTTATGTTCTTGTTCTTATACATCTGCAAGCCTATGAGTGAAGTAGGCATAACCACTGCTTCCTTTTCACAGCCTATAATTTAATTCTTCTCACCAAAACACTCTAGCTAGGCTCAAACCAGCACAACAAACCATTGCTTTCTAACTAATAGGAACAACATTGAAATCAAACACTCACCTCAGGTTCCGTTGTATTGGATGGGCTCTTACTGCTAAGAACACTAAGGACAGCATAACAAGGGACTGCTCAAAAAGCAAAGTTTCAGAACTTTGCACACACACAGGATTCACTGCGAGAGACTAAGAGGTTTCACCCCTACCGATTTTAAACAACTACTCCTCACACAATGCAGCTGAGAAAGTCACTAAAGCTGTCTTTTCTGAGCATGCCCACAATTAAGAAATCCTTCACAGCTGTATTCAATAACTTTTGGGTGGAGACAGGACTCTTTCAATGGTGCCAACCAGATGGTCAAATTAACTACTCTGTTTTTTACTTATTGATAAGTGTTTGTAGTAGTAACAGTACGACAAATTTTCTTTCCAGAGAAAGTGTTTTGACTATTTAGTTCAATGGTCTCAGCAAACATTGAATGAGATTGTAATTTTAGAAGTATGATGTTAATAGCATGTTTCATCTTCATTCTACCACACAGTTTACTCCAAACAGGCAATCATGTATGATAATCTCAGAAAAGTGTTAGTTCAAACCAAATGCCAGTTAAAAACAAAACAAAAGCACACACCAGATTAATTTTTAATTCCTGGTGATTTTTTTTCTCCACTTTCTACTTTAAGATAGATACATCACCTGTCACTACTGAAATGCTTCATTATTGTGCAAAGGTTATTAAAACTGAAAGTTGCTAGAAAGAACTCAAACTAAATAAGAAAAGAGACATTGTCGTGACAATTGTAGCAAAGTTCTGATATGGCTCCTTTACCAACCAGGACTAGTTCCAGTAAATATCTAAGTACTTATGTGAACATTCATTTAAGTGGGTAAAAGCTGCAGAGAAGTCTATGGATTAACCTCTGCTTAATCAAATGCCATTGTGGCCTTATGTCACCTCTGGTTTCACCTGTACTTCACAGCTAGGCAGTGACAGCCGTTTTGAAGAGGATACTGAATTTAGTGGTCATGTTAATGTTAACAAAGCATGTTTGTGAGCGGTACTGAAGAGAACATAGTGTGCCATGCTCTGCATTCGGTACTTACCAGCTGGCAGTGTTTTGTAATTCATGCAGAAGTTAAAAAAAAATATGCAGTGCATTAACAGTTCTCAGATTTGCACATCTGCACATCTTTAATGAAGTCCACCTGCCTCTCCAAAAAAAACCCAAACCAAGCAAACAACAACAACAACCAAAACTACCTAAAAAAAAAAAAAAAAAAAAGGAAAAAAAAGGAGCAATTCTGAGGATATTAAAGTAAACCTTTATTTTTAATACACAAAATAAACCAGGAGCCATTCTAGCATAACTGCAATTCTGCTTCTGTCTGGCAGTTAAAATCCTATGACCTTCTTTTTTATTTTAGTCATAAGCTTTCATCTTTGAAGCAACACAGCACAAGCTACGTGTATCAGCATATTGAAGTTCAAGTCATTGTTAGAAGCAAATACCTACTGAGCAAAAGGCAATGCAAGTAAAATCTCTTTAAATTGTTTACAAAGAGTACCTGTACCTGACTGAAATACTGGAAATGTAGGTGATTCCTAGTTTATTTTCAAATGTTTCAACTCTCTTTTCCAAGAAACAATTAGCTTCTCAAATTGTTTGAGAGCAGTGGCATTGCAGCTGAATTCTGTTACATAAATGGAGTTCCACGGTTCCAGGTGTGCAGAACTGGCAGCAGAAATTGCCTTCTGGTATCTGAAGTTAATCCTAGCTACAAACAAAGCCACAGGGAGACTTTCCCTTGCCGATTGTCAAATGTCCTTCATTTGGGAATAAAAGTCTATTAGGTTATGTCTATTGCAGAGTCGTTTCATAAGAGAAATGTTTAAGAAGAATTCTCATGCCACAGTGAAATAGTGCTTCTTTGGTTACAGCATCCATTCTGGATGTCTGTTCTCTTGAAAATATTCCCTTATTGTGTCAATAAAATGTCTGCCACATTTTAACTGTAATCCCTTGTTAACTGTAATCCTTGTGGACTTTCAGAACAAGACCAACTCAGGAGTTCAGCACTCATTTTGAATCTTTCCAGAACCATCATATGTGGTCAACTGGCAAAAAAATTCATTTGTTTCTCTTGTTTGATGAGAGTTAATGACAGAATTTTAGTCTGAATCAGTTTTTTTTTGTGGTTCTTTCTTGGTTTTGTTTTTGGTTTTTTTTGAGATCAGTATCTAAACTATCCCTGATTTCATGCTCTGGTTTGCACTGCAAAGAAATTGCAGAATGTGTGGAAACCAAACCAGACAAGGTGTGCTGGGAAGGTCCTGAAGCAGTGCTGGCAGGCATTCAGCTCAAAGAACCCAACTGGTCTAAAGGAAATTCTCCAACACAATTACTGAGTTGAATGATGAGACAAATGTTAACAATGTAAAATTTGAAAAAGAGATTTTAAAATTGCATATCCCAGCCACTAACTGTCAGGTCTCTCTTGGGAACAGAGATGCTACTTCCAGAAGTATTTGGTAAAACAAAACCAAAACCAACAAAACAGCACACAATGACCAAAGAACTCGTGTATCATCTCTGTAAGATGATACATCTGTGTATGAAAAATCTTGTGAGGTTCCACCTCTCAAATGGTTCAAACTGCAAGGTAAAATGGCTTTCAGGGGTGCAAACACAATCCTTACAGTACAGTCTATGGATCCAAGAAGCTTTAGTAATGATCTCTCCCTGATAAGCAATATTAAACAACAAAGTTCTAGTAAATTTTAAAGTATTGTAGCACAGATCTCACAGAAAACAGAATCCCAGCAAGAGGGATAGACTGACACTTGTAATTGTTACTCATGAAAACAACAAATCTCTCTGCCTAACATTTTCTTGCACTTCTCTCATGCTCAGCCTCTCCTGCTGCCTTTTAGCGAGCAGCTCGTTCCTGAGCACTGGCACTATGTTAACAGGTGAGCTGGCTGACTCCACACATCCCACATGATGAGGGGAGAAGGGGCATCTTCATAAACAAAGTCATTTTGCTCATATAGGGATTTTGAATATGAGCAGCCCTATCTGTAAGACAAAACTGAAGTGCCACATCCTGGATGAAGAAAGTAGATCCTAGGACACAGATTAATTTTTTTTCAATTCAGAATTTTTTTTTCCCTCCCAAAGGTCATTTCATGACTACATAACTAAAGAGAAAGAATATACTCCTTGAGTTATCAGAGATCTGCCACAGCACATCTGACCAAAGGCGTAGCTGCAGAATGATGACATTCCAGACAGATGAGGAGCTGCAACATATCAAAGCTTGTGTGGCAGTTCAGATTTGCCAATGTATCTTTCAGGCTAAAGAGATGTCATTTCCTCCCTGGTGATTTCACAAGTAACGTTCATCAATAGTTTGCTCTAAATTTGGCATGGCAAGAGTTTGCAAGACACAGAGATTTTCTTTATGAGACTATATGTTTTAGTCTTCTCTAGATGGTAGTATGAACCCTAAGTAAGTGTTTCTGAGTTTATTCCTCCAGGACTCCAGAAAAAATAAAAAGCAAAAGAGGGCATATATCTCTGGCTTGCTTGCTAATGTACGCATTTATGCTACTGTGCTCCCTTCAGTCATTTTTGAGTACTTTGCCACTTAAAAATACATGCTTTGAAAAGGAAAAACCCCAGAAAGGCCAGAACTCGCTATTCTGCTGTGCCGTATAAATATTCAAGTCGATGCTGCAACTGGGATCTGACACGATCTTCAGCTTCCCCATCATTTGTAACCTGACACGTTGGTCTTACCTAACGCCCATGCTATATAAAGAGCCGAGGCAGTGTAAAACTGTTACTTTGTTTCCTGCTATACTTGAAAACAAAAACCAAGACACTTTCTACTCCCAATGTGGTCAGCATAGCCCTGACTGCCCGTTTCCTACTTACTATTTTTCTGCTAAGTTGCCTCATCTGAACTCATACGGTTCATTAACGATATTTGAACCCTAACGTCTTCCCTTTGTTCTGCTTAGTATTTTTCCTGTGTACTATGGCAGTCTTCCTATCCTGTTTGAGAGCTTTTCAAAGGAATACGCAATGCACTACCTGCAGAAGCTTACCGTGTTCTGTAACTGATGAAAAGGAGGCAAGAACGCCACGTTAACAGTCACCCTTTGCTCTCAGACCTGGAGAATTCTGAGCTACCAAATGTCAGCAGAAGAGCCCTTACTGTCTCCAGCAGCTGTGAGGGGCTGTGCAGGGAGCTGGGGCTGCTCCCCTGCCTGGCTAGTTTTTGTTCAACACTCCTTTCTCATCAATTCAGCAAATTCCTCTTTGTCATTTTACACTAAAATCTAAACAAAACAAAAAAGTCTGCTTATGCTTACCAGGCAGGTTTCATCCAAATTTTATAGTTATAATTAAAAGCTACATTTTGATTAAGGAAATTATGAATTACAATAAAGTGCAAGGAACATGCAAAATGAATAATTAACATTGTATAGACTTCAGCATCATAATTAAGATTAAATACTACATATACTCAAACTGGATTAGCACATCCACTGAAAGCTGTTATATGCTCAGTAGGAGAGTCTATGCATTCACAAAATAACATTTTATGAGGAGTGTTCTAGCAACATTAAGCATAAGGTTGTCATATATAAAATGATTAACGTTTTATATGAAGGAGGCTGTAATTCCAGTAAATGAAGTCATTTCATCTCCCTGCTGCTTCTACCTTTAGGAATATACTGTAAATGAAAAGTGGCTCAATGTGAAGTCTAGTTAAACAGAATATGAATCCTCTTGTTTGAAGTTAATGAGACTTGGAAACCTGCATTTAAAAAAAGGGGTTGTGATTTTGAATCAACAATTTCATTACGATTTGCATGCAGCATATGTACGTTCTTGTTCTATTAACAGTTCCACATTCTCAGCTAAGTAGGACAGGATGCCTCATTGTTTTTTTTTTTTGATCTTTGTTTGCAACATGTCTACCACTTACAGCTACTTGTCAACACCTCGCAGCTGATCTCAGTCTTCCAAGAGCATACACATGGCTTCCATGATCTACAAAGGGAACACTGCTTGAATTTAGGCCCACGCTTAAGCCAGCATTGTTGGAAGATAGAAAACCGCTTTGCTGCTTATAAGACTATAGCTGTTCACCTTCAAGAACTTGTTTTTTTTACACTGGGGAGGATTATTTAGGAAAATCTGCAATAATGGGATACAGATGAATCCACAAAAGACTCCAAAGCAACAGCAGCAAGAAAAGGGAGTCCTTGGCT
This sequence comes from Tricholaema leucomelas, assembly GCA_013400475.1. Classification (NCBI taxonomy): domain Eukaryota; kingdom Metazoa; phylum Chordata; class Aves; order Piciformes; family Lybiidae; genus Tricholaema lacrymosa; species Tricholaema leucomelas. Next base: position 371,871 of record WAAF01008169.1, read on the forward strand.
AGTGATTACGCAGTTGTTTTGTCAGGGCTGAGAACAGAAGATGGCAAGGTTAAATCATGCCTACATAGAGGAATGACAGGAAAGTCAGATGTAGATAAAGCAATATATGTACTGATATTTATTGTTTTATATCTGCTTCATCTAAAGCAGTCACTGCTTTTGAGGACACAACATCAAACTGGAAAACCCAGGCTGAACATGGTGGGGAAAATTTTGTGCATTATGCTGAATGCCATTGCCTTTTGACTAAAGTGATTTTGGTGGCAAAGTCACAGAAAAGGGGATAAGTCACTTTGTATCACAGAGTAATAAACTATTTGGCAGACTTTGCCCACTTGCCATTGCAAGACAGAGAAGCTGCATAGCTGCTTGTAGGCTCTTCAGGAAAAGATCACACAGCACAAGACTGCAGCCCACAAGTGATTCTTCAGACAAATGCTGCAGGCACTCTTCTATTGTTGGTGTTCTTACACGTGAGAAGGGTTGGACGAGATCCTTGCTGGGCCCCTGCTCAAACAGAGGTCATTAGCACTGCTGTCAGCAGTAGCAGACATTGCCTCTATTAGCCTCAGTGGGCCTGCCCAAAACACAGCTTTCCTCTGCTCTTCCTGGCATGGGAACGAACCCTTTGTAGCCTTTACCAACTTCTACTTGTGAAAACATAGCTACATTTTCATAATGTTAAGAACATTCCAAGCAGATACTTCTTTTTTCTCTGGGAAAGGAAAGAGAATTTTTTTCCATTTCTTTTCTGAATTTGTATCAGTGCCTCAAATGCAATTTTGGAAAACTTCCACACCTGCTTAACCAAACAAGAGGACGCAGCTCTTGTGGAGATGTTTTCTCATTTGCATGCAATTGGATTTCACAGAAACACAGTTTTATGTCCTCCTGTGGAATGAATCTTTTTCCTCATGGTAGTAAGAAAAGGTCTATGCAAACACAAACAAATAGATTAGAAAGTTGAATTGTACAGTCCCAAATTTTAAAATCCCTTCCTAATGCAATAAAAAGCCTTGGTAAGATGCATATCGCTACTGTCAACCGACAAAAAAACAGATTTGCAGCTTCCATGCTTGCTGGAACCCATGTGTTAGTAAATAAGAGTCAGTAAGCCACAGACCCAAGAAACAGATACCAAGATGTTATATCAAGGCTTCTTGGAGCTAAGGAGTAGTTTATCAGCTGGGATAAAAAGCAGAATATGCCAAAGAGCTTAGTACTTTTCATTTCTTTTTTCCCACTGGGAATTCTGTATCAGCCCAAAGGTGCACAGAAAGCACTCAAACGACTGCTGAGAGCTCTTCCTATGTCAGAGCACATCCTTGAGTTGTCAGGAAGCACTGACATAGAGCGTGTGTGCTACTTGGCTATGGTTATCCCACTTGCTGAGGAAAGCATCAGGTTTCAAAGGGCAAAAGTAAAACCACAGGTTTTCTTTCACTTCAAAATTACAAAATTAATCTACATGCTCATAGAATGCAGATTTTCATTGTTCTTTGTCATTGGCAGAATGAAGTCCATCACTCACCTGTTAACTTTGCTAGGCAATAGGCATGTTGTAGTATGCAGAATTACACACATTCAGGGAAATCCATCTCTTAGGAGAGGGAATGAGTCTACTTAACATGCTGAAAAGTCCTGCTAAAATCACAATATTGCTAAAATTGAAACCATATTTGACTGCCAATTCATTTTGGTATATGAGTGCAGCAGGCTACAAGGACTATGGTCTCCAGTGACACTCAATATAACATTTCATTTGTGAACAGAATGGAAGTTGTTAAAACCAGAATTTAGGATGCATAACAGCAGGTGTGGTATGATCATCTATTCATACAACGACCACAAAAATGGCTTTTGTTTTTGTACTTACAATTTTACATAACTATTTCAGAGATGTTGAATGAAACTTCCAAGAGATTTTTCAAAGCATGAAAAATATTTTGATTTGTAACAAGACCTAAAAGAGGCATTGGATGTGAAATTAGTCTTGAGACCAGTTCCTGACAGAGAATCTAATCAGAAATATTAACTTCATCAGTACCATCTACGGGTGTTAGCACTACATCACAATGAAATCTCACTTTGGTAAGAAAATCTGTGAAGCATATCCAAAAGAAGAAATACTAACATGTATGGTCCATTTTTGGGAGTTACTACTGCATTTCTTACTTCAACAACATATCTACCCCAGACAGTAATAGCAAGCTACAGCAGTGTCATGGTAGACCTAAATAGGCCAAAATAGGCTTATCCTGGCTTGCCCATATACATTTTTCTGCTCTTCCCTGCTTCTGCTGTGGGGAGAAGCAACTGTGTGAAAGAGGACAAAGAACCTGGAGCCACTGAGTCTAAGGACTCTGGCTTGTCCAGACATGTTTCGCTGCTCCCCCTCCTTCTGTGCTGGAGGAAGCAACTGCAGGAAAGGGAAACAAAAGCCCTGGTTTCACCTAATATGGTCAATCTTGGGAAAGTGCCATTCTAATCTATGTCCAAAGGCCCATGAGTCTTGGGCTGTATTGATAAAAAAGGATGAGCAGGTAGCATAGTGTCCTCTGGTGCCTCATTGCATCCCAAACTGCCTGGAAACTCCACTGCCTTGAGTTTACTAGGAACAGGCTCTAAATGACTGCACATGATTGGCCTGCACAGTCAGCATGACAGTGTGCCAAGACTGCACATTGCACTGCATCCTGCCTTCCCCTCAGCAAGGCTTGTGCTGAATTGGGAATCAAGAGGAACCAGGTCAGAGAGTATGCTATAGACTCCCAGATTCATGAGAAAAGAGACAGGGAAAAAGCATCTAATGGCTTTGAGACCACCGACAGCAACCCCTCCACGTGCTTTGGGTACTGTCTGATACTATTTTGTGAATAAATACTTAAAGCCTCTTTTATCTGCTAATTGCCTTCTGCCATAAACAGAAAGAAGCTTCCTGCATCCATCTAGTGGCTAAGCAGTACAATTAACTGCAAGCAGAATATTGACCACAAGAAGAACCTTCTCTTCCGGTATGATATTTGTGTTTGCTAGTTATGTCTTAAAGTGTTTTAGTTTTGCCTGTTCTCTGTGTGTGTAATTATCCAAACTGTGCATTTTGAACCTTGTAAATAAGTTTTCTGGTGAGATTTAATGTTAATAAACCATCTTCATAGTTATTACCAATCTTCACCTGGACATCAAAATTAATACAGATTATTAATTTTGTATAATTCCGTAAGAAGCAGTGACAAAGGATACAGAGAAGTGTATAAAAAATGTAATTCCTCCTGGTTCTTGTAAAAGTTCTCCAGTATTTTTATATGCTTCTCTGCAGTTATTTCAGAAAGCAACTCCACAAGGACACAGGTAAATAAGTGGCAAAGTTGAGAAGGGCATATTGAGAAAATTTTCACTTTGGAGCGCAAATTATTTTTTTTTGTTTAGAAATGCAGAATTGTATTAAAAATTACTTTCTGGATTCATAAAATATGTTTTGATCTCAAGCCAGATGCCAGAGACTGCTTCCATAACTATAAATTAGTTTTATAGTGATACAATTGCAAGTGCTAATACTACACAGCATTAATAGCCTTATCAATTACAAGGCCATAAACATTTTACAGCATTATAAATTTTGATATTAATATAGTCAGGCATCAATAGCAGTAATTTAAAGTTTACAGTTACACGTTTAACTTCAAATTTGGTGTGAATGTGAATGTTAGAAACCTCACACAGAATAATTTTCACATGCTAAGATGAAGCATTCTGAGACAAACAAGCTCTCTTAAATTGAAATAATTCAGGTGGAATCTGCTTTGATTAAATTATTTTATGCTGAAAGCAGTACAGAGGTAAAAATGTTCTTTTTCTCCAATAAGGCAAATGGCTAAGGCCAAAATCAGATATAAAGTACATTTTATCAGGAAAATTTTGACTTTTTTGTTGAAAACAACATTTCCTACCAAAATGTTCCTGGCTTATCTGGTAAACCCTTGTCTTCCAATTGCACAGTGCCTGACTTTCAGCACGCCACCACAGTTTTTCCTTACCCATGACTATTATTCAACTTCTGCATTCAAACTATTTTTCTGCAAACCCCACAGAAATACACTCTTCTGCTAAGTGACTCTAAACAGGTATTTTGAGGTTGCCACATTTATTATTTTGTTAGCATAACATATCAGATCTGCTTCAAATTCAACATAAAAAGTGGCTTATGGTAAAAGGTGCTAAGTCTTATTGCTTACAGGTTATCAGATTAAGAGCTTCAATTACCTTAAAGCTATTTACATAGTGACCACATGCAGAATGGAACCCTACAGAATCAGGAAAAATCTTTTGTCTGAGATACTTTCATCACAGCTTCTGGTATTCTACCACTAACTTAGGGCTATTGATTGGACTGAATGGACTGCTGTGTTTACACTTAAAGTTTTCTCTTACCTTTAAGGAAAGGCCATATTGGACTGATAAAAATGGAAGGATAGAAATATGTGTACAATAGACAGACAAAGTTCTGTCCTATGATGGGTCCACTTTTTAATTAGAGCCTCAACCTAGTTAGAATAAATACTGATTACTACACTGTCACCGTGGCAGTAGACAATTGGAGCTGTAAAGCCCAATTGGGCACTCAGTTGCATTCCCAGGCAAACTACATGATTTGCAGTGACCTCTATGACTACTGATGTGTTGATTATTTTTTTCTGGTGGATTGGCTATTCACATCAAATTAGATCAGTGGCACGTTATGGGTGAAATTTGTCAGTTTATATGAGCCAAGAATTTGGCCCTAATTAATTTTTCTCTTTCAGATATTCTCACCAAATGAGAAACATTCTTTGACAAATGGGCTTCAAGTCTTAAATATATTGCATTCTTTAAATCTGCTTCAGCATAGAAATATGATATAATGTTTACAAAAAAGAATCCAGAATTTTATAAATTCACCAGATTTTATAAATAAGGCAAATCATTTCAGGTATATTGGCAGGAGTGCTTAAAGAGAGAGAATTAGCAGAGGCATGGATGTACAATACAATGGGAATGAGTAAGCATGCTCACGGGGGTAGTGATTCTCTGCAGAACTAATACGAATTTTCAAGCACATCACTAAGAGGAAAAGTTTATGATTGGATATCCAAGATGTGTTTTTTCCTATATTTAATAAATAAACCTTTTCAAATTAAGCTGCCACAGTATACAAAACAAAGCCATTGCATGGATTTGTCAGCAAATAAAAGTACCTGAAACGACATTTAGGTAATAAACAAGCAGTTTCTACAGTAAAAACCCTGCCGAGAATTATGCTGGAGACTATGCTGCTCGGCATGTTCATAGGTGACCTGGAGAAGGCATGAAACTTTCTAATGATACAAATTTATTAATTGTAGTAAAAATGAAAGGTCAGAAAACTTACAGAATATATGATTAGATTTAGTGTCTGGAAAAAAATGGCAGAGGAAAATCAGTGTTGATAAATAGAAAACAATGCTTATGGAGAGAAACAGCTAGAACCTCCCATATAAAATAATGGGATCTAAACCACCTAGTACCACTGAAGGAACTCTGGAGGTTATAATCAATATTTCAGTGACAATATTTGCTTAATGTTTAGTAGGAATCAAAAAGCAGCCAGAAAGCTACAAGTTTTGCTTGTTTTTTTTGTTTTTTCCCCTGGAAGTGATGAGCTGCCAGCATAAAAAAGAGGTAAAAGACAGTTGGGTTGTCTGCATACAGAAATACCAGCCCATCTTTGATAATGTTTACTCAAAGTAAAAGTGGATCTCTGAATCTAAAAGCTTAAGGGAATTTGCATCTGGGGCTTCATTACAGACCATGTGCTCCTGCACAGAAACATGCAGATGGAAGGAGTCCACCAGGCAGTTTTAGCCAGCCAGGAAAAGATGATTTTTTCCAGAATAAGCCACAGACATCCATCCCATATACCACACAGTATGGCACACACGGTGTTTCTGAGCAGGCTTAGGACCTTATGGCAGAATAAGAATTACAAAAGTGATGTATATGCTAAAGGAAAAGTGTGATATTAAAGACATTCCTAGTATTCCTTGTCTCTACAACAGTAGAGAACTTCTTAAAATGTAGATTACCCAGGTAAGTGCTCCCCAGCTACTGGAAAATGCAGACTTCTTTCTTTCCTCTCCACCACAAGTCAAATAGACTACAATTTGACAGAGACAAATTTTCTTCTGGGAAACAGGTCTAGTGACCATTTTAATCCTGAGCAAAGGAGGTTATACGAATTAATCACTTATTAGATTTCTTAATATCTCTAGGCATGTTACTGCATCTCTTCAGCATCTCTTTCTAGCCATCTTAAGTCTCCAAGCTGAACCCTTTCAGCACAGATTTAATTAATGTCAATATAAATTCAGTGCCATCAACAACCAACAAATGACAACTAAGAGTTTTAGCAGCCCCCTCTTGAGGATACCAGCAAATTGAACACCCAAAGACAAAGGTCACAAGTTTTAATTTTTAATTCACTTCTTATTTCTGTTATATTACATTGTCTCCATACTCCAGCTTGTCTGGAAATGTTTCAGTACTTCTCTTTGGCTACAGCTTAGAAATATTTTCTGTTTTGTTTTTGTTGCTTGTTTTTTTTTTTTTCCAGATCCATTTTTATTATTCTCAAATGTGACTATATATGACCTTGTACCACTAATACCCTACTAATAAAATAAATTTTATCTCATCATCATCAAGCATACATTTTATCAAGGTCCAGTGCCACCCTCAGAATATTTTAAGTTTAAAAGATAAAAAACATTTGCTACAAAGAAAACCTAGAAACTCTATGTCCTCTGGACACAAAGTACAGCTTGGTAGTACTGCACACTTCATTAAAGTGACATAAGATGACTGTGCTGCTTTAAGCAACTCTGAAAGCCACTTGTTGGAACCCTTGTGTCCAGAGTCTGCAGAATCCCATTTCTAAGCAACTGGTTCCATTAAGAATTGTTATCAGAAGACACTTCTGTAAGGTGGTATTTATCAGACATGTAAGTCATTATGATTAAGATTTTCCCCTAATCATGTTAAAAAGCATTAAATTTTAATTACTTGCAAATTGGATGAGAGATCAGAGAAGCAAAATTGCTATTGACAAGAGAGAGCTGTTTCCAATCTGCTACTGCCATTTCTGCCCATGTGCCTAGCTTTAACAATATTATATACACTTATTTGTGGCCTTACCATTTGTCAGATCCACACATTGACAGTGAAGCAAGGCTTCTTCTTTAGCTGGGGTGAATATAAGGTGACATGGACAATTACATGCCTAAATAGAAAGACTTTTTTTGACATGCCTGGATACTGATACTTTTATTTACACCTAGTAAGCCCATAATCAATGAGTAAACACACAGATTAATATAAAGGCATCTCACAGAGAGGGCTATACAAAGTGCTCAGCAATATATTTTGAATTCAACTAATACTTACAGCTCATGCAAATGTGTCTAAGCTAGTTATAAATGATCTCAACAAGGACTGCTGAAGATGCAGAGCTATAGCAAACTTAGGGAAGACTTGCTGCCTGCTTATTTATGTAGGGTTCTGAAAGGGTTTTTTAATTTCAGCTACGTTATAGACTACTGGAGCTACTCCTGTTTGTATCTGGGGTACTTATTTTAGAACCTGCTTGTGCAGTTCAGGAATTTCAGTGTGTATGCACTCTGTGTGATACCAACTGAAACTTGACCATATTCTGATAGCAGTATTCAAAAGATTTCACTGATCCCTTGCACTTTTTTCTACTCAGGACAATTTTTCATAAAAACATGCAACCTGCAACCAAAAAGACAATATGTACTTGAATTCCTCAGAAAGAAAAAAAAAGAGAGAGCCAGTGAATTCTTGGGTACATATGAATACTGACATAACTGATTTCACCTGTAAACTTGTCCATTTAAGCAAAGTAACTTTGGTAGAAGACAAGAGATAGAAAGCTTGGAGATGCAAGCACTATGGAGACAGAAAAAGAACAAAAAGTTATTCTCTAGGTAATTCACAGTCTCAGATTAGATGCAACAGCTGTCCATAATTGAATCTTGGAGGACTGTGATGTGACAGAAAGTTGGACAGCTTTGGCTGCAGTGTAATGATTACATTGAGGGCAGTTATCGTCATGATTTTTCTAATTTCTGACTTCCTGTCCCAGCATGAGCAATTAGGGTCCTTTGTAGCATAAAAGAATTAAAGCATGATGCTTGCAATCTGTTTGTGTGCTCTCTTCTGAAGTTCACTAGCCATTTAATCTTGCTAAAAGTAGAACTGGACTATTACAGCCTGCACTCTGCTCTTTGCTTCCTGTGGTGTGGATAAGTTCGGTCAGCCCCTGCATGCTACATTTTGTGTGATTACAGTTCAGTTTTCAATAAATCAACCAGAATACAAAACCTCAAACTAAAACAAAGCAAAAACTTGTCAAAGAAGCTAAATTACAGACATATTAAAAAATTCTCTTTGAATGTGAGACATATAGAGCAGAAGATATTTTAGATTTCTTTTTATCCCTGATGCATGTTCTTTATTTTTGGAATATATATACTCTGCAAATACATCATCTTTGGAAAATAAATATTCCTCAGATTTGGTAGCAGTTGAAATGCAATTATAACTGCTATGTCAGGTAATTAATGTCATTTCCTCGTTAAGGTTAAGTCAGCTTAGTTAAGGAAACTAATGTACTTCTTCACCTTGAAGACAGTGATTCACTTCTAACATTGTCTTCAAATTAAAAGTTCATATAAGTTAGCATTGGCTCAGCTCTTTCTCCTTGTAGCTCACATTGTCCTAAAGTGTGCCCCTGGGCCCTTTTGCTTGGGAAACCATTGTCGTTATTTTTGCTTTTATTTCTCAGTATACCAGCATGGCTACAAATAGGCTAAAAGAATAAAGAAATCACAACAAAAGGAGGCAACTAAACATTTCAGCATTACACGAACAGATAAAGACCTGAAAATAAAACTATCAAGCAGGTACTGAAAACACAGAGTGCTATAATAAACGTTTATGAAGATTTCAAGTAAGGGCAGCTATTTGTAACAGCTGCTTACTTGCTATGAACAACATAAAATTCCATTTGTACCTACTGTTTGTAATCTACTTGAAAGTTTTAGCCCGTGATTAATTAAGTTATACCCAAGGGCACCCAAGAAGACAAAGACATGTTGAAAAGACTCCTTAAGAGTGCTTCCAGGAAGAAATATATACACGAGGTGTCTGGCTCCATCTAGATATTTAAAAGATAAAATGTTTTTTAAAAGAAATTCATTAGCCCAGAGCTCAGGCCTTCAGGTGTCAGATTCAAATTTATGACTTGTTTCCACTGCCAGTAAAGAATCCTGGACAACAGGCTCTCCACGTTTGCAAAGATTTTCTGTCTGTCTGCCATGGAAGTTGCACACATGGGCCACTGAACATAATCACTACATGTGAGTAATCCCTGGTAATGGAAAGACTAGAAATCATAGTGAGACTGTATTAGCTGGAGGTTAATGCTAAAGAACTGTAATCACCAGAAGACTTCATATGGGTAATGATAGGCTTTTGAACCTAGTCTAACTTTATCATAATTGGAGGCTGAAACAGGTTACATTTTACTCATCATGTAATTACATTTAACACAAGACACAACTGAGTGAGAAATCAGCAGCTTGTTAACTGTGTTGTCTGGTATTGCAGGGAGCGTGAACCTCCGCCTTCTGTTCTGGGGTTTGGAGGCTGGTGCTGCTGGTACTTCACGGAAATCAGCGTGCCCCCTGAGGTGGATTAAAACTTCTGGGATTAAGGCACAGTTTTATACATTTTCTTGAGTTGTGGCACTCCGAAAGCTGGCCAGTAGCTTTTGGAGCATGAATGACTTCACCCACTCTACAAAAGGTAACTAGCATTGGGTAGTACAGAGGTAATCAGTGGACAGTGTAAGGATGGTGGAATGACTGCTGGCTACCTGCACTGTAATGGAGAGGCGGACAAAGCTGATTCTGAGTGGGAGAATCCAGAACCTATCACAGGTACAGTAATTATATCTCAGAAACACTGAGAAAGTTAGCTCAGCATGTTACTGTCATGAGTTCTAGCAAGAGGGCTTATTACTGAAGAGTATCTCATTTCAAATGTTTACAGTGATAGAACTACTGTTTGCGTCGCAGCTCATCAATGAAACTAAATCTTATTTATATGATTTAATAATTAGATGCATTTAATTATTAATATAAATATAATACCAGGAAAAGCTAAATAATTAATGAGATACTTATAAATAATTTGTTAGTGAAATAGATTGAGAAAGTGATTTGTTCTTAACAGCAGACATAAATATTTAAACTGAAGTCCCAACAATGTAGTTTACAGACACTAAGAACCTTAATGCTCCTAAAGCATTTATAGGGTGTAGACTACAGCTATTAAATTTGAAGATAAAAACAACTAATGATTTGCCTGGCCATAAGCTTTGATTTACAGACAGGAAGTCCCAAATCATTGTAAGTCTGACTTTCCACACTACTGAGTGTTTTATAAATAAGATGTAATTGATTTCTAAGGAATCTTTTCTGTGATTCTACCAATTTGCACACAGATGAACTGGGCAATGCTTGAACTAGCAACTTATTTTGAGTTTTTGTTTGGTAGCTGATATGACATGCAACTGAATCTGTAGCTGTATCTTTATGTTTAGCTATGCTATGATTAATGTAATGTAAATTAGAGGAAAACATGACTTTCTGGTACATTATAATCCCCTGCCACTTAGAGTAAATGTCACCAGCATAAATTATTACAGCCTTGGGACTGCTCTGATTTACTCTTACACATAATGACTATAGAGCCCATTCTGACAGCCAGCATCATTCACACTCAGTGATGCATTTGGGTTTCTGTCTTCAAACTGACTTAAGTGAAAAAATGTATTGGAATCTGCCTAAGAATTACGAGCACAAATAGCTGATGGAACCTCTTGGCTTTGGAACCACTACTATGTATTCTTACAATTATAAGGCAATGTGAAATAGCCTTTCTGCAGTCAGCCAATGGTCTTTTTGCATCTTTAGGGGTTCATAACTGGCATACATTATTTTAGAGAAAAAAAAATATTTTAACAGAGAAAAGAAATGCTTTCAAGAGAATTTTCCATCAGCCTATTTACTGTAACTCCAAGGTTTGGCAGATCACTTGAAAACACTACAGGAGACTAATATTTTCTATGCAGTTCTGCATCCTTGGAATGATTTGTCAGTGATGCAGTTAAAATTCTATAAAATTCTATTGGTTTAAATCTCTTTTAACCCTATGGGTCACTTCCAGAATAGATGGGACTTGTTTAAAATCATCAGGTGGTAAAACAAAATGTCACTCTCATTAATATGAATGATTGATGACCACGAAAAAATTATCATCATGTTGGTCTAAAGGGTCAACTAATCAATGACAAATATTTTTGTTACAGTTCTCATATTGTATCCACATAGCTGTCTTTGCAGGTGTCCCGCAGAAACTTCACCCTAAGGAAATTGTCTTGGATTCCTTATAAATCAGTCAAAACCATTACAGCCTACTTCCATATGCATCCAGCTACTTACAGAAATTTTGGTCAGTGTGCCACACAAAGAGAAAAGAAATCCAAACCACATGTTTTTTCAAGATTAAACAACTGTGTTTCATATTTGCTCAGGTATGATTTTGCTAAAGAAAGTGTGTTGGTAATTTTGATCCCTACATTTCTCTGCTCCTTTGCTGTGGCATTCTGTGACTTAACAACAGCATCCACTTGATGCTGGCAGCTGCCACAAACCATGCCACTGGGGACTGCATGTCATGCCAGTACTAACATATTTGCTCTTTGGGTAACCCTGTAAAGGTCTCTGGCATGGGAGACGTGTGGACAAAGAACGTCTGTACTGGCTTCATAAAAGGGAAGGTTCAGATCATTCATGTCAGGAGTATATTTCTTCATTGTTACTCATACTTCCTATGCAATAATGATTCAGCCCCCGGTGATTGGATTAACACTGTGCTAAGCATTACAAGGAGTGGCCCAAATTTAAGTACTAGATGAGACACCAGGTATTTACTTCTCAGTAGAAGATCTAATAAATCTGCTGATAATACCAAGTTATGCTGAATTGTGATCATATTCAAATGTGTTTAAACCAGAAAATCATCTTAGCATTTCTTTTTGGGTTGTAAATTGTTCTGAAGCATATATATAATTGTAAGGAATTATTATTTGTGAGGATACATTAAGTTATTATCTCTGACAAAGTTTTCAATATGTATCCTTATGAAGTGCATTAATGTCATCATTTCTTCAAGTGTTGGCCTGAAATAGTTGTGCCTCAGTCACTCTTCGTACAACAAAAATATGAATCCTTTCCTATTTGCTTCTTTGGGCCTCCCTTATCAGTCACACTGAGAAGATGAAGGCTAAGGTGTTTATGATAAAAATGAGAGTCATTATACTTAAAGATGTAAAATGTGTCTGATTTACCCAGCAATACATGCACAGCACTTCAGCACACTATTTACTCAGAACATTATAAAAAGTTTACTGGGCAAATGCTTATTGAGAAACTTCTTTATCTTTAGGCAATGCAACATCTCTTACAAAACTCTGGGAGTCTTTGTTTCCTCCTTTAAAAAAAAAAAAAACAAAAAACAAAAACTACTGTAATTCACTTTTCCCTCCTTGGTCAGTGACCTAGTACAAATACAAACTTCACTCCAGCCAGTAAAACCTGTCTTGCCAACCCAAGTACTATGAACCAAAAATGCAGTGAAAGACTATCAACATCTGTGAAAAGAGGCATACCACAAAACAAATAGTATCTTGAAGCAATAGCCACTGTTTACTTTTCTCTATCCTGCAAACATGTCATGGAAGTAGAGATTAAGGATTATCAGGTTGAGTTCCTATGGGTAAGTATTAGGGGGAAGGCCAACAAGGCTCACATCCTGGTTGGAGTCTGTTATAGACTACCCAACCAGGAAAAAGAGGTTGATTTATTATTGTTTAGCAGCTAGAGGCTGCCTCAAGATCACCTGCCCTTGTTCTTGTGGGTGACTTTAACCTGCCAGACATCTGCTGGGAATTAAACACTGCAGAGAAGAGGCAGTCTAGAAAGTTCCTAGAGTGTATAGAGGATAGCTTCTTATCCCAGCTATTATGTGAACCCATAGAGGTGCAACCCTGCTTGACCTGCTGTTCACAAATTGAAAAGCGCTGGTGGGAGATGTGGTGGTTGGAGGCTGCCTGGGGTCCAGTGACGATGAAATTACAGAGTTTTCAGTATACTGTGAAACCAGGAGGGGCATCAACAACACCTCCACACTGGACTTCCAAAGGGCAGACTTTGGCTTATTTAAGGAACTAACTTGGAAAGTTCCTAGGGAAGCAGCCATTTAAAACAAAGGAGTCCAGGAAGGCTGGACCTACTTCGAGAAAGAACTCTTGAAGATGCAGGAGCAGGCTGTCTCATCATCCTGGAAGATTAGCTGACAAGAGAGACAGACAGACTGGATGGGCAAGGAGCTTCTAAAGGAAGTCAGGAAAAAAAAAGAGGGTATACCACCTTTGGATAAAGGAGTAGGCATCCTAGGAAGAGTTTAAGGAGATTGCCAGGTCTTGTAGCAAAAAAATTGAAGGCAAAAGCCCATTTAGAACTTAGGCTGTCCACTGCTGTAAAGGAGAATAAAAAATGTGTCTATAAATATATCGTCGGCAAAAGAAGGGGCAAAGGACAACCTCAACTCCTTATTGGATATATTCTCCTCATCATGGAGGGAAATATAATAACAAAAGATGAGGAAAAGGCAGAGGTACTTAACACTTCTTTCTTTACCTCTTCAATAGTGAGACAGGCTGTCTCCAGGGCAACTGGCCTCCTGAGCTGGCAGATGGAGCCAGGGACCAGTATAGTCCTCCTGTAATCCAGGAGGAAGCAGTGAGGGACCTGCTGAGCCACTTGGATCCTCACAACTCCATGGGACCAGGTGGGATCCATCCTAGAGTGCTGAGAGAGCTGGCAGATGAGCTGGCCAAGTCGCTTTCCATCATTTATTAACAGTCCTGGCTCACTGGAGAGATCCCCAAAGACTGGAAGCTGGCCAATGTGATGCCCATCCACAAGAAGGATTGGAAGGAGAAACTGGGAAATTACAGACCTATCGGCGTGACCTCAGTGCCAGGCAAGGTCATGAAACAGGTCATCTTGAGTGCCATCACAAAGTACCTACAGGATGGCCAAAGAATCAGGCCCAGCCAGCATGGGCTTAGGAAGGGCAGGGGCTGCCTGACCAACCTGATCTCTTTTATGATCAGGTTACCTGCCTGGTGAATGTGGGGTAGGCTGTGGATGTAGTCTACCTGGACTTCAGCAAATCCTTTGATACCATCTTCCACAACAAGCTCCTGGCACAGCTGGCAGCTCATGGCTTGGACAGATTCACTCTGATATGGGTCAAGAACTGGCGGGAAGGCCAGGCCCAGCGAGTGGTGGTGAATGGTGCCACATCCAGTTGGCAGCTGTGTGCCCCAGGGATCAGTTCTGGGCCCAGTCCTGTTCAATATTTTTATCAATGATCTGGACCGGGGCATTGAGTCCAGCATCAGTAAGTTTGCAGATGACACCAAGGTAGGAGCAGGTGTGGATCTGTTGGAGGGTAGGAATGCCCTGCAGAGGAACCTTGATATGCTGGATGGGTGGGCAGAGGCCAATGGGATGAGATTTAACAAGGCCAAGTGCAGGGTTCTGCACTTTGGCCACAACAACCCCAAGCAGCGCTACAGGCTGGGGACAGAGTGGCTGGAGAGCAGCCAGGAAGAAAGGGATCTGGAGGTGCTAGTAGACAGTAGGCTGAACATGAGCCAGCAGTGCGCCCAGGTGGCCAGAAAAGTCAGTGGCATCCTGGCCTGTATCAGCAACAGTGTGGCCAGCAGGACAAGGGAGATTATTCTGCCCCTGTACTCGACAGTGATCAGGCCACACCTTGAGTACTGGGACCCTCAATTCAAAAGAGATGTTGAGGTGCTGGAACGTGTCCAGGGAAGGTCAATGAAGCTGGTGAGAGGCTTGAAGCATAGCCCTGTGAGGGGGGGCTGAGGGAGCTGGAGGTGTGCAGCCTGCAGAAGAGGAGGTTTAGGGCAGACCTCATTGCTGTCTACAACTACCTGAAGGGAGGTTGTAGCCAGGTGGGTGTCTACCTCTTCTCCCAGACAACCAGCAACAGAACGAAGGGACACAGTCTAAAATTGTGCCAGGGAAGGTTGAGTCACCATCCTTAGAGGTGTTCAAGAAAAGACTGGATGAGGCATTTAGTGCCATGGTCTAGTTGAATGGATAGGGCTGGGTGATAGGTTGGACTGGATGATCTTGGAGGTATCTTCCAACCGGGTTGATTCTGTGATCTGTTCCATTGTACACACAGAAGAATCTTCATTAATTTCCCATTTTCTTTTCCGTTCTTAACCATTTTCACTGTGCGACTTTGTTATTAAGCAGAGGAACATTCAGGTATCTGTCACATTTTCCTCATATAGGAGAAGAGCTTTCCACACAGTTTAGAAGCAGCACTTTATGAGGCACCATGCTGCTGAGGATACACTTTATAACAAAAAAGGTCCTTCTGTTCAGAGATGTGCATCAGTGCAACAGAAACACTTGATTTTGTTCCTGTTTTTTCACAAAGCCCATCTCCTTGGCTGAGTGTCATCATCTATAGGACTCCATCATCCCCAGATCTTCCTCCCACCCTACCTTGACTCTCACTCCACCTTCTCAATTCAATGACTCTGTCAGAGTAGTCAGTGGTCATGTTGTACAAATACACAGATAAACAGATCTTCTTTGAGAAACACAAATCCCTGGGTATTTCAGTGACAGAAAACACTTCAGGATATATCTAGAAAACTTGGACAATAGTGGCAAACAATACAAATGCTGTCGTGTGAGTTAACATTATCCTTCAATCCTTACCAGAATAACTCTTCCTCATCATCATATAAGTAACGTTCAGGTAGTGAATTCTTGTGAAATCTCTTTTGGGATGAGAAGCCAACTGGCAGCAGTAACCAGTGACCATTTACCTGGGTTGCCATGAATAGCATGTTTCATTCCATCTTAACATCTGGCTGCATCAAAAGCATTGGTTTTCATTTCAAAACTAGATTTTTATAGTTGTGGATGGGGCAGCATAGCATGTCATGGTATGCAGACAGATAAGCACTAGCTCTGAATAAAGGATGTGAGTACCTGAAACAATATAACCACCTTAGCTCTGTATTTTCCTTCATCTAATCAGCGCTGCCAAAAAGCAGACAGTTTCCATGCAGCTGTGCATCGTGCTAACACAAACAGCGCTTCCAGGAATAGTCCTGGCAGAGTTGTTAGTATGTCAGGTACCTTTGGACAGCCCTGCATTATTCAACATTCTCGTTTCAACTTCCCAATAAACCTAAAAGTCATCTGACAAAGCACAGGAAACGAGAGTTGTAGGCAGTACTTCAAAATGCTAGATGAAATGTTAAGTCCTATGTTTTGATCTTCGTGGGTTTACAGGTGGCAAAAATTGTAGCCTGACCA
This sequence comes from Tricholaema leucomelas, assembly GCA_013400475.1. Classification (NCBI taxonomy): domain Eukaryota; kingdom Metazoa; phylum Chordata; class Aves; order Piciformes; family Lybiidae; genus Tricholaema lacrymosa; species Tricholaema leucomelas. The sequence continues at coordinate 388,469 of WAAF01008169.1, forward strand.
TCTAACTCTTACTCAAGAGTGTCATTATTCTGAGACCACTACTCTGGCATATTCAAAATTTGATGTGAGTGCCTATTCCACTGCAGAAAATTCTACGCAATCTGACATGTAGCTTTAAATCAATACATTTGCTGCAAACAAGGTTCTGCATTTGTTTTGAGAATGGTTGGTTGGTTGTTTTTTTTTCTTGGAGTTGTAGGAAAAGCTTTAAGATAAGCCAAAGAAAAATGCTATTGTACCACAGTATCCATGCCTAAAAGGGTGTTGTTCTAGTAGCAACATGTGTACATAACTAATAACATTCTCCCAGGTGAAGAAAACACCTAGAAAACATCAAAAGCTTGTTAGGAATGCTCCATATGACTTCAGTACAAGAAAAGTATCTAGCTGCATATAATTCTGTTTGTGTATAAAATATTCCATTAAGCTTAAAACAGGAAGATGACCTCCCAAATCCTGGAAATCTCTAACTAGTTATAACATTTCTAGTGATTTCTCATGCAATCTGTGACACAGTTTTCAACTGAGAATTGAACTACAACTGAGAACTGACCTCTTCTGATTGATCTCCTTTTCAGCTGCTCTGTCCGTGGCCTAGGAATTTTATCAGCAGCTTTTCTCCCCTACATATTAACACCTTCATGATACATTTTTTTGGTGAGGACTTGAAATTTTTGAAAGCTATAGGATTACATTTTGAGTCAGACTGAATAAACAGTTACTCTGTATTAATTTTATCAACTGCAGGTCACCTGTGATTACCATACTTTAAAAGACTCAAAGACAGTTCAGAAGCGAGATTTTGTTGGTGGTTTGTTGTTTGTTTGGTTTCTTTTAGTACCTTCTGCCGACGAAATTATGTAAAAATCAGAAGCTTTGAAATTAAAATATGGTTAATAAATATATTCCATGATGTGTGCGCTTCTTTTACGTAAGTATTTAGGAATGTATTTTAGAAAAGTCTTTAAGTTGCTAGGAAAACCACCAAAACTATTTCATTAGCATTGAGGCAAACAGCATGAGCAACCATACATAAGTAATTGCTTTTTTCTTTTATTTTCATTTGTTTCTTTCTTTCCTACCCCCCAGTAAAGGACCTACTTTCTATGCACAGCTTTACACTTGAAATAAAAGGTAAGGATAACTCAGAAATAGTATGGCCTTTAAGTCTTGTTCCTGCAGTAGAGGATGGCCAGTTCTTTGAATTAAATACTGCTCTTGATCTACAAGCACAGCTTGAAATGATGAGGATCAAAAGTATGTGTTCTTTTATTTTCACACTACAAAACAATGCAGAAGATTTATATTTATTCTGACTTTCAGACGCACTCAATACCATTGTAAAATCTGAAATGAAGAGCAACTGCTGGTGTCTGCAAAACTGTATGTGTGGACTAAGGCTTTTGCAAGACTGCTGTTAAGATGTAAAGGATTTTTGATCAGTGGTGATCAAAGGTGGCCATTTGGTAAACAAAAGCTGAAAATCTTGACTTCCACTAATTTAAAGAATAACAATTAATGAATTAGAACAAACTTTATTTATTTAAAGGTATTGGTGACTTTCAGAAGTGTGAGATCTGTTTATCTAAAATAACCAGCAAGACCATCAGAAGAGCAGACAAACTTAAATTAAATCAGATGAAAAAATGCACTGTGAAACAGCTTCACTTAACAAGGTACCTTGAATGTACTAATTATGTGGTTTTACTGCTGCCCACGTTTCTATGAATTGGAATTCTGTGAATCTAAGATTTCTTTTATCCCCTTAGTTTCTATTTAGAGAATCATGGACAAGAAAAAACTGTAAAAGCAAAACACTAATGCCATGTGTCATATGGCTGCTAAAACTGAATGTGTTCTTATTATGGTGATTTATGAATACAATTCATTTTGTGCTCCTGTGGTAAGCAAAAGAGAGTCTTCAAAATGTGGAAAAAATATTAAGACCCCCCCCAAATTCTTTTTTAAAACCCCACAGATTAGTTAATTACTTGTAGCAGATATTTGATTTTAATTCTTGCCAAATTGTGGTTTACTTGAAAATGTTATTCAGCTCTTAAAGGTCTGCATTTAGATTATAGATAATGTATTTCCTTATACGTTTATTCTGCAGCAAAAGCTGAATATAACTACATTTTAATTCAACAGTACATTTAAAATTGTTTAATGTTCAGTGTATAAAGGGAATAAAAAATAGCACACATCAATTTTAGAATGACATAAATATCATTATGACCTTCATGGATTTTCATACAGCCTAAGTAATCCCTGTAAACCAAACTGATTCAAATGCACATCTTCAATCATTTCATTGCTGTTTTGCCCTCTACTGTAGTTTTATAAATCTCTTTCTAATACATTTGTTAAAAAAAAAAACCAAACCATCCACAAAAACAAAGCTGCTGTAGTCAAAGCTGTAAAGCTAAAAATCAGAGAAATTGTCAAGGAGACCCACTTAGATACTGACATTCTGGACTTCTGTTGCTTTAATTATATCAGATCCTTGTCTTTTGTGTCACTTCAGTTAACGTTGTGTCAGCATTTCCATTACAAAACCCTGATCCATGGAGTTTTTATAACTAGCTGTTAAAAATTTCTGAAAGGCTACAGCTTGGCATACAAGATCACATCCCAGAAGTGAAAGCTAATCTGTACATCTATAAATAGATAGAGTTTTAGACATATGTAGAGTTAAACTACACAGAGTTAAACGAGGGTTAAATTACACCATTTGGAAAATGATAGGAAGACAACAGAAGTTTCGTAGCTTTCTATATTTTTCTCTGTTATGGATAGAAAGCCAAAATAACTTCCCTTAATTAAAGTTTTTCATCTGCCAATTGCTTTTGTTTATCCAAGGGAAAAAATAGAAGTAAACAGGTAAGTTGACTTACAACGCAATGTTCTACACACATGGTCGGTGTTTTGCTATGAAAATGTCAAACACATGTTCTATATAAATTTAGTACACCATTTGATTACATTCATAGTGCCAAATTTTGAAGCTAGAAGAAGATACGTGTCAGAGGAAAATGAGAATTTTCAAGGTGTTAAGGAATGCTCTGTGTACAATACCCACTCTAAGCTGAAAAATGAGAAGAAAGGAGATTTTTAGTACATCTGAAAGTCAAACTGATGATTAAAAAAAAAGATGAAAAGCCCACATATATTAGCTTTACTCTGAGTAACAATATAGCAGGCAGTGCAGTGGGACTAGATTCTGCAAGCATTGTCAATCACAACCTCTGTGGAATGTGCTTATGGAGTTTATTGTGCATGGCAGACCCTTTCACCATGCATTTTCAGCTATGGGTGCTCCCACTGTCTAGTTTTAAAATTAGGTCAGAAAATGGATGTGGAAAACAACCAGCATTCTCTCAACTGGTGCTGCAAGAATGCCCTCATGCTGCTATTAAGACTTATAAATCGATGTTGTAACAGACAAGTATATAGTAATCAAGTACTCAAAGAATACTTACAGCTCGACTTATATTTAAAACTAGCAGTCAAAATATGCTTTATGATTTGCTAAAAATACTTGCATTTTCTCAGACTGTAAGCAGACACAGAAGAGTCCCTTACTCATATGATCCATAGGGAAGGGAAATTGGCTCAAATAAAATGTCATAGTCTGGCAGTTTGAAGCTAGGTGCCTTTAAGGGAAGCACACTTAGAACTCTTGAGGTCTAGAGTGTGCAGGAGGTGGACTAAAAATGTATTTCATACTCATAAGTTCTGCATCTCTATAAACGTGGCTGTGCTATGCATTTTTTGTGTGTCCTATGGATTTTTTGTGTATTTTATATGCTTCTGTACTGTTGTATGTACTTATGTAGTTGTGAATAGCCTTTCCATTTAAATGTTCCAATTCTGTGTGTGAAGTGTTTTTCTTTTACCCTTTTTGTAAGTTAAAAGAGCATCTGTCTCACTTTAAGATACATAACCACCTTTAAATTTCTGCTTTCTCTTCCATCATGCACTCTAATTCCAGAATATTATCATTTTACAAATGAAATCAGCATTCATTGCAAATAAAATAGAGCTGCTGAAAAAGAGCTAAGACTACCTTTCACTCGTCTGGGACAAAACACTCACTCCAAAGAGCTTGGGAATCTCTTCACCATGCTTGCACTATATAGAACATACCTTGTTGATAAAATGTTTGCACCTGTTCTTAATATATGCCAAAAGCTGATGTAAAAAAAAAGGTATTTTACAAGTGTACCTGTTTGATCTGAGTAAGAGCTGGCAAGCTTGCTTTCTGGGTTCTTTTAAGTGATTCAGTTTGACCTAAATTAATTTCAAAGCTATACTTAGTCACAGCACTCAAACTCTATGTTCAGCACACTAGGTACAGACTAAGAAAGGATTAAAAGATCTGCTTCCCTATTCATAGTTCATGTTCTCCAGCTGTTACCTTCCTCCATTTTACTGATCATGTTGCATGTTTCCTGTTAGCTATGTAGAAGCCACCTTTGAATTTAAGAACATAGCAACAACACTATTAATATATTGGTCTTGTGTGCTTCTTTGTGTTCTGAAGTCATGTGAGAACTAGTGCAAAATATTATTTTATTGGTGTACAAAAGAATTAAAAGAAAAAGCTAATGACAAGAATTATAATAACTATTCACTACAGATGCAATTATAACGAGATAAATTCCAATTACAGCAGCAGTAGTGAAATAGAAGAATGACAATTAGTTCTTCTTCTTGCTGCCTGAAGACTGTTATTATTTAATATCCTGTGGGGCAAGACAGCATGAGTAGCCATAAAATCTGGAACAAGTATGAAAAAGGACAAATATACTCATTTTCTAGGTGTTTGAGATGTCTTTTTTCCCCTGGTGTCTGACTGTTGATCAGCCAGCATCACTCCAAGTCATATTTGGAACTTACTTTCCCATTATACTTTTCAAATTCTTGTTCCAATTGCTATTGACCCTACCTAATCTTGATGTGCTAAGTACAAAACTCTACACCACTCATCTTGTTTTATAGACATTTTAAAACATCAAAGTCAGCCTGAATCTATAACAAAAGCAGGGAAAAGGTGTGTCATCTTCAACAGAGAAATAAGGAGGTGCACTGCTACTAAAACTCATGAGAGCCTTCCATAACTTCCAAGACGAAAAGGAAGAGAAGTTGCCTGTTGTTAGAGGTAATCATGGGGATTTTAGCATTACATAAACATTTCAGAAGAGTGATATATTCCTAGGAAAGATATCACATGTAGACTGAAATTTTTGACAAATGCTAAATTTACACTTTAAATGTCAGCTTTTGACTGGCATATTCCAGACAACACCCAGCCTTTGGGGATCAATGAAATGGCCAAGCAATAGACAGCTCTCTTTCCTTAGCTATATGATATATAACAGACATGATATTTGTAGTTGGTGAACACTGAATTTTTAGCACATTTTAATATCCACAGTTGTGGTGAATAGCAACCCTGTTCTGGAAAGGGATGCCACCATCTTTCCCTAAAGGATGTACATACCTACCTCATAGTGCATATGTTAGTGAAGGTAACAGATGGCAGGCTCTGGAGGATTACAGCTCTCTTAGAACAGAATCATATTGGTGTGTGGACATAACTGACTGAAATGTTTTTAGTGCCATCTGCCAATGGAGAGGAGAAACTGACTGGTCTACCTTCGATGACCTTTCACGGTTTGTTTCGCTATCCCCTTTTAACCTGTAGAGAGAGTGCTCTTGCTCTCTGTTCTTTTTCTATGTGGCTACTACACACATATAGTGCTCATGTTATAGCCCTACTGTATGTAATCCTTATCCCTGCATCTGGAAGTTTGTGTTCAGAATGGATGCATTCAAAACCCATTCCTCAGCTTTTCCATGCTAATGCTTACATGCGCGTGTGAGATACGAACAGACTGTCATGGTGCTCAGAGTTAATGCATAGTTCGGTAAAGAAGCTCAGGAAAGAGTTAGCATGAGAGGTCTACACAAACTTAATACAGTGTACTGCTCAGTATTGATATATGCTTAAGTATCCTAGAAGGATAGCTTGAAGAGGAGACGACTAAGGGGTGACCTCATTCATGTTTATAAATATGTGAGGGGTGAGTGCCAGGAGGCTGAAGCCAGCCTCTTCTTGGTGATGCCCAGTGACAGGACAAGGGGCAGTGGAAGGAAGTTGAGGCATAGGAGGTTCCATGTGAACCTGAGGAAGATTTTTTAAACTGTGAAGGTGACAGAAAACTAGAACCAGCTGCCCAGGGAGGTTGTGGATTCTCCTTCTTTGGAGATATTCAAGAACACTCTGGATGCACTCCAGTGTGATCTGTTCTAGGTGATCATGTTGTGGCAGGGGGGCTGGACCAGATGCTCTTTCAATGTCCCTTCCCACACCTGACATTCTATGATTCTATAATATACATTGATCAGTAAGGGTGCCTGACACTATCTTTATAGTTTCTATTTGACTAGTGGTATTTGCTTACTGAACGTACGTTCCAAGAACATGGATCACAAAGCTGATACTTAATGAAAAGTTACATTTTTATATGGTAAGTCTGGCCCTATCTGGGAGACACTCTATCACTCCCTTTCTTAGACAGACAGAGGAGAAGACAGAAAATACAACCAAAAGAAGTCATTTAATAGGATGAAAAGCAATACAAAGGCTGTGTGCAGAAGCAGAGCAAACAAGAATATTGTTCTCTACTTCGATCAATAGAAGATGTCCAGCTGCTCCCCAGGAAGCAGGGCTCCAATTCATGTAGCAGCTGCTCCAGAGGACAGATGTCATCAACCAGTGCCTCCATACTTCCTTCTTTCCCTAGCTTTTATATCTGAGCTGATGTTATATGGTATGGAATACCTCTTTGGTCCGTTTAGATGAGTTGTGTCCCCTCTCAAGATCTTGCCCACCCCTCAGCTTACTGTTAGGGGAGAAATGCTGGAAAAGCAGAGCCTTGGTGCTTGGCTCAGCAGAAGCCAAAGCACTGGTGTGCTATCAACACCCAGCTACATCACTGCAAAACAGCACTAGAAAGATGCTCTGGGGAGAACTAACTCCAGCTCAGCCAAACTCAATAGTCAAGAAAAACCAATAAAATATCTGGATATTTCTGAATAGGAAAAAGACTCACACAAATATATTTTGAAGACATGGGGTGAATTTGCAGAGAAATTTCAGTATGGCTGCCTCAATAAGCAGAAATATTCTTGTCAACAGAAGGAACTACTTCACTAAGGTGGACTCCTTCTTTTACAGAATTCTGCTACTATCTACCTTTTAAAGATGTCTATAATTAGATAAGACTCCACTTACATTTTCAAGACCACACATGTTAAAGCTAGTAAATGAAAAGTGCATGATCCCTCAGCTCAAAGACACGGTGTAGGCAGGCGTATGAAACATCAATCTTTGTCTGCACTATACTTGAAGAATCACCAGAATTGATATATTTATTTTGTGGAGAACCCTAGAGATATCAGTAGGAGTATTTTAGCACAGCCCTCACAACAACTAGGCAATGTGCAAAATTACAGTTCTCTTGGTTTTCTTTGGCTGTTTAAATCAATGGGACACGCCATTCTTGATGAAGCTGTTATATATCCTGACATGCAGTGGAGACACTGGCATGGATCACACTCCTTTGACCTTGAATGTCAGCAATTCACCTAGCAGAGCACTGTGGTTTTGCACTACTCCCAATACAGCATTATTCTAACACAATCAGGCCATAAATTAAACAAACTGCATTATGTACATACAACAGCTGTGCCTGTCTAGACATGACTTTACCTGATTGAAAGTGAGCTCTGGGATCAAATTCCGCAAATGGCTGGTTCTTTACATCTCACCATGTGTTAAGTGTGTCCAGATGGCAGGTGATACACTAGTATTAACAATCTACTTTCCCTTCCCTGAAGTGTTTTTATAGCACATCACTGATGTTATTGTAAAGTTAGATGAGATTGAATATGCAAAATACTTTAAAATAATCCTTGTGAGAAAAATTGTATGGAGTGCATTCATGTGCTTGACATACATACCTACACACAGAGTGCATTTTGTAATGCTGCCAAGACAGTCATTGTCCATTTATGCAAAAAAAACAGAGGTAAACAGATGTATAGCAGGAACACACTAACTTGATAGGTTTGTGTTGGCACTTGCATTTACTCAAAGCCATTCATTCATTTACCAGCTTGCAGAAACAGAATCCAATCTTTTCTGCAAGATTGTGAGTTGGTCTCCTCAGGAACGTGGTGTTCATTGGAAATGATTTGTCACAAAACCCAAAGTTTGTCCATCCTTCAGCATAAATATCTATTTGACCTGGAGGCAAGTAAACATTACAGCCCCTGCTGAGTAGCTCAGGTGCCACAGCTCATTGGTAAGGAATTAACAGCCCAAATATATTTAGAACAGGTGTTTCTGTAACTGTGAAAGACTGGGAAAATCTGTATGGTTTGTTGGCCTTTAAACTCACACTTCTGCACAATGTGATGTAGTGGTTTAATGTTAACATGCTGGGATGCAATATCAAAGATTACAGGGTCAAGATCTCCTTAGGGTTCTTCTCATACTCCCTCTCTCTTTATTCACATGCATTTGCTCACTTCAGATTTTGAAAAAGAAGTGCATTTAGGAGGACAAGATAGAAGTTCTTTACAAAGGATAACCTATGTGCTTAATGTTAGTTCTACTAAAACAAACCAAGAAAATAAATCAGGAAATATTTGGCACATGAGGAGCTGGAGACTGCTTCACTTTTCCCAATTTGTATAATTTTTTGTAAAATAGCCTTATATGGTGAAAAATTGAAAGTACAGAAATACTCATTTGATAATTCAGGGTGTGTGCTATCCTCGCTTGGCTATTTTAGAATCCTGACAACTTCTCCCAGAGATTCCAAAAGGGTAAATAAAATATACATAACATACATAAACTGACACTTGGCAGTCTTTGTCCTCTAGGAATGACAACATGGTATAGAGATAGTTATGGAAGAGCCACTGATTCATAGTGTTTGTTTTCTTTAGAAAAAGTGCCCCAAAGCCCATGCAACAGACCTTGTTGTCTCAATCAGACAAGAGCAGCCCTGGCAACCAGTGATAACTGGGAAGAGATTCTTTTAACAGTATTTGATAGAGGGACAGTGTCAGTGTGAATTGAGATTATGGCATGACCCTAATACATGAGCAAAGTGAAAAAGGGGAGCAGTAGCAACCTGCTCCAGCGTCATATGGCATAATCACAGTCACACAGCCTGACAGTCACATGCCATCCCTCCATCTATAACTACTTGTGCTCCATTACTGATCTGTTACTGTCATTTTCTTTGTTCAAAATAAAAGATGAACTACTTACCTCACTTTCTGTTCTTGTGGATTCAACATTTCCAGGTGTTGCCCTTACTTTTAGGATAATTTCCTGACAGCACTTCCAGGTGGTTAACACACTTCTTGTCTCAGTGCCATGTAGTAGGGAGGAGCACTGCACCCTTAATCAATAGCTGTCATCAGGGAGCTTTTCGTAGAATTCTGTTTGGAAGAAGTGTGTGGAACTTAACCTTGGATCTCAACAAGTAAGTACTGCTCTCAAGGTTTATTGATTGAAAAAATAATATAAAGCCTCATGAAAATGCAGGTTATAGGGCAAAGGAAGAGTTTCGTAAAAATCAGACACTTGACAGGTTGAGTTTCCTAATCTGAACTCAAGTAGTGACACTTACATTTTTATAAAATCCTCAGTAAATGACACATTGCAAAGGGTACTTCCCTCTACCCTGTACTCAAATAATAGTTGACTATATGGGTCACCATCTATCTATCAGTTCTACCTTTATTTGCTTAACACAAACTATGAAAAACAATGTTCTGTTTCCTTTGAATTTTCTGGACATGATTAGTGAGAAACAAATATCTGAGGATGGTTACTTCATTAAGGTGGGCTAATGAACAAAGCTAGTATATCTAAACATCCTATAATAATCTCTTCACATATTTCAATTGAATTTGTCATTCAGCAAGTAGCTAATGCAGCTATGTGAGCACAGTGAGCTGCAGCGAACTCTTCCACATAAAGAAATTTGAAACCAAACTGAGTTTACTGGGAAGCTCTTAAGCAGAAATTAAAAAGTTTATTGTGGGATGTCAGGATTTTGTATGTTATTATGAAAACACAATATTTATATGCATTTATGAACTACTCAGGAAGGAAATATTTCACAGGTTAAGGACATAAGCACAAGAACACGCTAAATGTGAGATCTTCGATGTAGTAAACATACCAAGTGCTGCAAAATATGCTGAGTTCCCTGCCTCATACATGTATTGTGCTTATGCTGGATTTGTAGAATAATAATATTAAAAAAAAACCAGTGTTGTACTTTGCATTTCCAGTATCCTCCTTTTCTGAATTTCTGTACACTTGAGGAACATTAACTCATTAACATTAAACAGGTTTCTGGAGAATATAGTATCATCATAGTATCATAGTATCATCAGGGTTGGAAGATTGGAAGAGACCTCACAGATCATCAAGTTCAACCCTTCACCACAGAGCTCAAGGCTAGACCATGGCACCAAGTGCCACGTCCAACCTTGCCTTGAACAGCTCCAGGGACGGCAACTCCACCACCTCCCTGGGCAGCCCACTCCAGTGGCCAATGACTCTCTCAGTGAAGAACTTTCTCCTCACCTCGAGCCTAAACCTCCCCTGGCGCAGCCCGAGGCTGTGTCCTCTCGTTGTGATATAGGTCACAAGTATTATACAATAACTTGAACAAAGAGAACTAATAGTAGTACCCAAGTACCATTCACATCATTGTGCCACAAATGATCATTTCAATCATTATTTTAATTATTCCTGTAATACTTTTTGAAAAAAAAATTATTCCTGAGTTACCATAAAGGAGGAAAGAAAAGGGAGGAAAAAGAATATTAGGTTGTTATCCTTTAAATGAAAACTTTCTGTGTAAGGATAAAACACACAAAATAGAAGAAAAATACAGATTGTTTTATGTATATGTGCCATAGAACTGTAGCATTTCCAACTCAAAACACACAGGAAAGACAGAAAGATAGATGTGGAAGCTAAAATATCACAGCTAATTAAGAAAATTAACAATCTGATATTTTACTAAAATTGCATTTAATTAGAATTACAACAGCATGAAAGATGCTTGGAGAAAAGTGAAATACTAAAGCCAGTATGAGAGTTCAGCACAGAATGTGAAATTTGGCTGTGACAAGAGACCAAGTTTACTCCACGATCTTTCCTGTGATGGAAGGGATGACAAGTGTGCTTCCTTGGCTTTGATGATTGTTTTCCTCTACTCCGTGGCACACTGTCAAATTCCAAATGGCCTTAGAATTCACGCAGTTCCTCATTGGGGATGAGCAAATGAAATACGTGGAAGAGGATTAATGTGATTACAATCATCACCTGAATGAATTTCCCACAAGGTATGCTATTAAAAGGTGTTTCTTCCATACTTTTATATTAACCTCCTTTTACAGATACTAACAAGTAGATGTTTGTCGGTATGTATACATGAGGTAAGTAAATGTATTTACTTTGCTGCAAAGATGTATACTGTAATGTTTTCTCTAGTTTATTCCCTTCAGTTATAAAAGGAAAGTTAATTTGTTTCTATAAGTATGAAAGACAATATAATGCAAATGTAGTGGTTTACATTTTTAGTCTCATACTTGTGAGTCTTCCAGCCCCTTGCAATGCTGAAATCCTGCCAAAGACAGACAGTGAGCAGTGTGCTTCCTCTTCAGAAGTACTAATTCAATTCCTGGCAGATCTCAGTGGAGCACAAAGGATATCGAACCATCAGATGATATGAACCTACCTCCAGGTTCTGTGTGCTAACTTCCTAGAGTGTTTTGATGGCCTATTCCACTTGCATGTTCTATAGATCTTTTTCTCATCTTCTGAGAAAGTCCTACCTTTAAAAGTCTGGCCCTTGGCATGGAAACAGGAATGGTGTATCACAATGGCTTTGGGCCTCATTTCCAGGACGGTTTGTTTGCTTCTTTGCTTCCAAGCCATGGTGTGCAGGAACAACACGGCAAGCAAACATTCTGTGCTCCAGAAGATGGCTACTTTGTAGCAAAATCTCTTTAAGGAACATTTTTGTCATTGAATTGGAAAAGAAAATTATAAGCTTGTAATTTCTCCTAAGTTTTTGTAGAGGAGGACTATGTTAAATATTTCAGTAGTAATTTGAGACGTTAATTTCATATGAAAGCATCTTTCTGCTTCCTCTGCCTCTTGGATAGGCATGGGTGATAGGTTCGACTGGATGAGCTTGGACGTCTCTTCCAACCTGGTTGATTCTATGATTCTATGATATTGCTAGGCCCTTACTTACGGCTACTGTTGTGAGAAAATTAGCTATTCCTCATTTCCAATTCAAAATACTGCCTGGCAGGACCATCTTCTTCCTTACTTAATCACACTGAGTTCAGAAACTTCCTCAGAGAAGAGCATGGTAAAGGTATGAATATAGTACATGATTTCAGGAAGGAGTAAAACTGTCTTAGCATACACATCTATAATGCATGTATGGTCATAAATATTTTGCATATCTGCAAATATGCTTGTCAGTTTATCTCTATGGAAGCTGTGTATATATATATTTACATGCTACATATGTACATGTACATACACTTACATACACCTTAAAATGTATAACTAAACATGCGACTGTCATTGTGTTGTACAGACACCTAATCTAACTTTCCATTAACTTGGCAACTGGAAACTCGAGTACCACACAGATGCATGCCCACATGCATATAACCCTCTTCAGCCAAAACCAGTGATTTAGAAGTTCATAGAAATGCCTGTAAGATTAAGAAAACTAAAAATTCAACAATTAACATTATCATCATCAAATTTAAGGATGGAAAGATAAGTATGCTGCACAAGCACTGAAAACTCCTTTCCTTTGCCACTAAGGACACCTCTGCTCTTTACCCAAATGTCAATGATTTGAGCCGGCATAAAAAAATAGTGCACAAGGTACTTCTGTGTGCTGAAGTGAATATTTTATATGCTGCAAGTCCCAATAGTCAGAAAACAAAGTGATTCCATCATTTATTAACATTCAAACAAACTCTGTATGGATTCTCACATTCCTCATATTGTCCTTAATATTCTGTACAGAACACCACACAATTTTCTGTCTGCATACAGATAGATTCATGTGCAAATCTTGCAAACTGTGCAGTCTTTTGAAATCCATATCTGGTCTTTACATGCCCAGCACTTAAATTTATTAGCTCCAAATGATAAAAGAGTAGACAAATAAATACAGAAATAGGAGAGCAAACAATGTCCTATGGCAATCTTGTCTAGAAATTACTTTGTACATGTGTGTTGGGTTAACACAGCCTGCTCTCCCCCAACAGAGAAGCGAGGGTAACACAAAAAATAAACTTGAGCATGTATCTCCAAAAAGGAGAAATCTCTCACATGGAAAAGTAAAACATTGATTAATCTAATTATTAATATTTTTCTGATTTAACATTTGTATAGCAGCAATACTGGAAAGCTTGAATGGGGCTAAGGTGCCATATTAGATTCTCCAGATGCATAAAACTGACACATTTTCTCTGAACAACAATCATTAAAAATTAATCCATTACATTGTTGTTTTCGAGTGGAGAAATTGGTCTTGAACTTTAGTCAAGATTCTAGCCCGTGTCTCAATGCCATGTGCTGCAGTTTGATGCAGTGTGCAATGTTTAGATATTAGCTCTCTGACTGAATTTTCAGCAAGCTCTCTCAACTCCAGATTAAATCAAAACTCAACTTATTCTGGCGGTGAAATTCCTACAATTAATTTGTTTCTAAACAGTCCTTTTTTTTTTTTTCCTCAAGGAAGGAACCCACAAAATTCTTACTTTGTCCACTAAGCTTCAGAATTTTGCACTCCTTTTCAGTAAATGTCTGTTTAGAAAAAAATCCCAGTACACAGTGGACTTCTAAATTATTTCTGGGTTCCCAATGATTGAGTTGAAATAATCCAAGTGTTGTAATTTGTGACTCTGTACAGTTGCAAAGAATGTAGATAAATAAGCAGTAAAAGCAGACTAGATTACTTTCTAACAGCATTTTGAATTGTTTTGGGAAATACTTTCTGTTTCTTTATCTTTCTCGTTTGACTAACAGTATTTGGAAGTGCTGCACAGAGTTCATTCATTTTTGCAAGTTTTCATGTTTTGATAAGGAGTAATTCAAATAATCATACTGCAAAACCTATGAATTCACAATGCGGGGAGGTGGGGCAGGGACACATTAGGTAGGTAAAATCACATTTAGGAGGAGTGGAAAAAAATTCTCTGAGACAAGAAAATAGAATGGGGATGCTTCCTCCCTGGAGGTGTTCAAGACCAGGTTGGATGAGGCCTTGTGCAACCTGTTGTATTGGGAGGTGTCCCTGCCTATGGTGGGGGATTGGAACTGGATGAGCTTTGAGGTCCCTTCCAACCTAAACCATTCTATGATTCTGTGATAATTCTGACTTTTTTTTTCTTTTCATTAACCCTATGAGAAACTAGTCACAGACATGAACTTGACCCTAAGGGTCTCTGTGAGTTCTTCACTTCTCCAAAGGAAAATGCAGAGCCTTGCCTGAAAGAAAGATCTTTTTCTCCTTCAGCTCAGTATGACAATGTTTTCTTTCCTTCAGTGTAAACAAAAACTTGTTATGGCACACCAGCAAGATCAACTTATGCCACTCTTTTTTTTTTTTTTTCTTTTCTTAATTTAAAAAATGTTATTGTTCTTTGTGACTGCCATTGCGACTACTGATTTTATCTGAGTCAATGACACTCTGTGACTGTGATAAAGGGCAACCTCTTCAGGCAGCACTTTTGGACATTATTAGCAAGCCTAGGCTTAGAGTGGGACTGAATTAGAGGTAGGCATCATGCAAACTGCCTGCCACAGAAGAGGTAGGAATTTATACTACATTATCAAATTGGTTTGTGTTCTGTCAGACTTGGGTTTCTTCCACCCACCTATATGTGAATGCTGTAATAAATATATTTATACAACAACTGGGATCCAACATATGTCAGGACCAACTAATGATAACTGAGAGTTTTACAAAATATGGAGAAAAAAGACAAAGAAAGTTTTGGTAAGTACAGTAAGCCAAGTGTGTAGTCTCACAGGGAGACAGTCTGCATGTTCTTTGGTTTCCTTTCACCTCTGTGCTCACTGTATCTCCCATTCACATGGTTCACTTTTTATTTCAGTCAGTTCAATTATACTAATCTCTATCTTTTACACCTTTCTTCTATTATTTTGCTGTAAATAGTTCCATAATGTCCTCAAATCATTAGGAGGGACAAATACTTCATAGGTATCATGGATTCAGGCTGAGAATCTAGCTAGGTGCACTTTCAGTCAGGCAGGTGTAGTACTACTCTATTCCAGAATAGGTGATTTATAACAATTATTATAGGACCAGAGCAGAATGTAAGGTTCCATTTAATCACTGTATATACTGTAGAAGAGATTTCTGTAGGTAAAACCATATTACTGCACGCAGATTGGCAAAAGAACTTGTATTTAGCAGACATAGGTAAATGCAAATACCAAAGCTGGTACAGGTAAAAAGTTATAGATGTGCCTTTAAAGGTGTCTGATCATGCAGATGAATAAATATTGTATATTGTCACTAACCATTTTCATGCAAGCCACCAAGCAAAGTGAAAATGACAAAGTGAATGATGAGAAGTCTCTTTCTTTGAGATCATCTCATTTCTTTTTATTTTTGGCTTTCATAAAAACCACTCATCCGTGAATTGAGTGAATGGTTTCTACAGGTATTTATAGATTTAGAGGAAGACGTAGTTATCAGAAAACTCTGGGCCAAAGAAAGAAAAAGCATTTGCCAAAAAGCTACTGTGTTAATGCGTCTCAAGATGAATTTTAAACTGCAGACTAGTAGCTCTGTTGTACCTGCAAGAATAAACACCAAGAATATGCCTAATCTGTTTGAGACCACTAGTCCACACTGCCACCAGCTATGGTCTGTGTTACTCAGAACGGGTACAGTAGTGCAGTAGCTGCTACATGCAGATGAAGACTTCTGAAATACTTACTCATTCCTCAGAATGCAAAAAGCACTCTGAGGGCCTTTCCAAACACCTAACTAGATGCCAATAGGCTACAAGTACAACTTCTACCACTCAATATGCTGCTGGAATTGCCCTGGAAGGCTGGCCACGAGTAAGTGAATTATGTGAGTGAAGAAGTGAATGTGTTGTGCAAATAGTGTTGTCTGCTATTAATTATAACAGCTTGATTCCATTAGTAATAACGGCTACATCTCCTCCCAGCTTGATTCTCCACTAAGGAACAATCACTTACAACATGCCTACTCCTGACCAATTAACAAACTAACTTTGGAGTTCCAGAAGTCTGAGGAAATGAGAACAAGTAACACATTACAATTAAAAAAATGAAAGCAAAGAACATCATCATTCATGCACCTAGGCCCTTGTATACGGACAGAAGAAAATGAACTTGTTTTTTCTTTCTCAGAGATATCTGGACTTCTTGAAATTTAAACCAATTTGAAGTGAAAATTACTTAATTTAGATTTTGACAAAATGTAAGCTACTTATTTAAGACCTTCTTGGCTAGTAATGAAAGTTTGTGTGCTGGAAATCTTTTTTGAAATAAACCTGAAACAAGTTAGCTGGCAGGTAGGTTTGTGCTGCAAGGGATTCTGACAGCCTGTCAAAGTTCCACTTTTCTCACATTCAATCAACCTCTCTCTTCTAAAGAAAGCACAAAATATGTCAAAATGACAGCTGCCGAGGCAGAGCAGGAACAGCAGCCAGCTAGCTGCTAGGCCTATTACCTTAGGAAAGAAATCATGGAAAACTTGTATAAATGGCACCCAGTGAATGGGGATATAATTTGCCTGGTCAAGTAGCGACTCAATTAAAGTCATATTCACCCTTCAGTTACTATTACTAATTTCTCCACATTTTTTTTTTATTTTCTTTTTTTCTCGTAGGTTTTGGCTGGTCTATCAAGAACAAACTGATTTCCAATGTATGGACCTTGACGCTTCTAACGACTTTCCCAAATTAACTTGCCAAAACACTGAGTAGAATTAATTTGAAAGCAAATCCAGCAGAGACAATATTATAATTATAGTGGAATTTAAAATACTTGTATCAGTATAATCTTCAGGATCTTAAAAACCGGAAAAAGAAATAACAGTGTTCAGTTGCCTGAGGTCTCAGTTACCGCTTGTGCTCTGCAGCATTTCATACGTGCAGAGGGCATCGCATTCTCACCTAACTTGCCAAGATTGTTGTGGGGGATCTCCATCAGATTTCTGTCCCATTTCCTTCAGTTTTGTCGTTGTCATGCCAGCAGTTTGTTCTTTTGGCAATGACAGGAACCAGGTCTTAGACTGGAAGGCTTAAATGTCTTTTCTGCAAATATTTCTCTGACAACACTGTCTTTGTACCTCATCTAAACCAGGACAGAATCTTAGGACAAAGAAAGGCAGCGCTCTGACTCCATGGCTCAATTTCCAAAGTCTTCTGCAAACAACAGAGCTCCTAGTGCTTCTCACAGAAAGGTCATAAAATCCTTTGTCTAGGAGTCTTAAGTAACATAAATATACAAGTGGTTCCTGACTGTAAAGGTGGGTATGTGCACACAAGAAGTGTGAGGCTGAGACCAAGTATATGAACTGATAGCTCCCAAAAACATAGTTGCAGGGCAGATTTGTCCTAACATCTTCCAACTAGAGATTTTCCCCTTTACATCTTCTACTTAACAAATTGAAAAAATTAAATGGTATCAGGTTTTTGTTATGAAC
The DNA here is from genome assembly GCA_013400475.1 of Tricholaema leucomelas. Taxonomy (NCBI): domain Eukaryota; kingdom Metazoa; phylum Chordata; class Aves; order Piciformes; family Lybiidae; genus Tricholaema lacrymosa; species Tricholaema leucomelas. The sequence continues at coordinate 406,324 of WAAF01008169.1, forward strand.
CTTGAAATCTTTAGATTAACTAGATATAAACGTTGTATGACAATACATCTGAAAAGCAGAGAAATTGTACTGAGAATTGTTTTTCAGATTTGAAAACAATACATCTCATTATGTAAAAATATGAATGCTACATCCAAGGGGTTGCTGCTATGAATAGGGAGGCCTACCTTAGAGTCTTAGAAAAAGTTTCACAAAAAATTGAGTCTCAGACCAACACAATTTTCAGTCTTCTCTTTACCAGCTTCTAGTGCTTCTAATTGCATATCTTCTAATGCAAAGTCAAGTGGGTTATGACAGACCATGGAAATTACCTGACACAAATCCCAACCACTTCAGTTTATATGGCTTAATCTTTACTCAGTAGATTTTGGCTTAAAATTCCAAGATTAAAATAAAGAAAATCTCCTTTTAAAGGTTGTAGTAATTCATTTGCTCACTATAGTTGAGAAAGTGTAACAGCCTTCAGTGTGGGATGGGGAATCTCTCCTCAGTCACTGTTAACAAGGCTCTGGAAAGCAAATTCACTCTAAGAAATTTCTAAAGGAGAGATTTCCAGCTGTGACTCAAGTTTGCTTGTGGTATATGAGCACCCTAATTACTCCACAAGGAACATTAGGTTCTCATACCCAATGTTTGCAAAAAATTACAATACTGTGACAATAAAAACAGGAATGAGCAACAAGAAAATCAAACTACAAGCTATTCCTGCTGTAACTAACTAGGCAGTCCAAGCTGTATTCTTGATTTCACATATCTCATTTATAGAGAACAAAAACTCTGTTTTCCCTGTACGTTCTTGTAAGCAGCCCTTGCACAGCCCTTAAACTTACTTTCTTTACAACTTCAATCTGCCTTCTAATTTGCTTTCAGCTTGGGAAGCAACAAAAACTTTGAACTGCTATAACATGCCCTTCATTCTATCTCTTTTGCTTCATTAAGAATGCTTGACAAGATTAAATTCCAACATCAAAATAGTAGTTAGCAAAAAAATGGCAAGCTACCACAACAGTTTTGTTCTTTGGTTTTAGGAAGCTTCCTTCCCAGTTTTTGGTGGCATTACCCAAACATAATAACCCCAAACAAAACAAAAAAATATTCATACCTAATGCTCCTGCAGAGCAGTCATAGCAGACCTAGATTTATCTGCAAGAGTTCAGCGCTGCTCATTAATTCCAATTCTCAGGCTATTAAATGCAGCTCAGCTCAGTGCAGGATTACAAATGTAGGCAGGAAGAAAAAAAAACAGGTCGCTGTTCTTTACAAGCGCTCCTATTTTTATTTATTTTTAACACACTTCCCTGTATGGACAATAACTCCTGAGGTATTTCAATCTCTGTGACTCAACCACTGTGTCAATCACTAGCCAAGCATCTCACCCATAGAACTCTTCACTCAACGTTAATTCCTGATGTGGTGAAAACACACTGAGGGGATTTTGTAAATACTTATTTACCAGAGTCTGTAATTAACACATCCCTTATTAAAACATGATCATTCTCATTCTTTTCAAAATTAATATTCTAGATAGAGCTCCACTGACTGCCTGGAGACTGAAGACATCTATAAACAGAGAAGATAGAGAAGGACAGAGACCAAACAGCATTTAATGCCTTCATGAAGCTCCTACCCTGAACAATACATTTCAATAACCTTCTGTAAAGACATATACTTGGGGAGAGGGGGATGAGGGGAAAAAAAAGTGCATTTTTGAGCAATACACCAAAATATATGAATATAAATATTTGTTTACATATATAAGGCCTATTATGTAAGAAGCAGTATATTAAATGACCCTTATGATTTGTTAAGGACAAAAAAATGTCTTCTCTTGCCTCTCTGATAGACACAGAGATGGTCCCACATACATTCCTCATGTTGGTGATTGCCAGTTTCCTAGCTATTGCTTGCAATATTGTGTTTTGATTCATGCTTGGATCTCGGTTTAAATTTGAAAATCTCTCATTTTCACTAGCTTCATAAGCTGCTATATTTCCTTTCCTTTCTGTGAATTACTTCAGCTTTAATTTTATCAGTACTGCAAAATCAGTCCTTGATCATCCATAAGAAAACTCCTCTTGCACCAACAGAAAACCAATCCCATTTGGGAAAGAAAGAAAAAAAATCTATTAACAGACATCCAGCGCTTTCACAGCATTGATTCTTGTACATCCAAAAGCCAGCACTTTTGGATGACTTGGCAGCAACAAAACCAAGGTGGCCTGTGATATTTGACAGATAGACAATCATTTATTCACACCAGCCTGGTAAGGTCTTTTTGAATTTGTGAAGAAATGGGAACTTCAATTAAGATTGAAGTTGAGTTGTCTCTGACATTATTGAAGTCAGAATGAAAGCTGCACATCTCTTCTGTAATCTCATGTTTTAAAAATATATCCTAGAGGTCTCTTTCTACTGTTCTACTCAGAGCCACTCACCATGCGTTCCCCCCCAAGTTTGTTGCCTTTCTCTACACTTCTGAATATATAGATTCGAATTCATTGTGCATAGTGCTCAAGTCATCCCTGCAAGCATTTGTTACTGCAATAAAAAGAAGGGGGGGGAGGGGGAGGAATGTTCCTTTGCTTTTTGCAACAAAATGTATGTTCAATGGAGAGGGGAAAAAAACCTCAAAATTTCAAACTACTTTGTTTAAAGAGACAGAGACTGTGGAAGTCGTATATCTGGTATTCCTTTTCTCCAGCCCTTCCTTCCATCTCTATATAATGAAACAGTCCCCTTGCCGAGGACATAAATAGTGAATCTCATGCAGATAGGTGATACTGGAAAAACTCATTCTTGGTACCTAGATTCCATGTTTGTTTAGTTGATGTTTTGGAGGTTTTTTTTATTGTTATAATTATTACAAAGCATTCATTTAAAATGCCTGCCCTGCAACAACTTCTGCTACGAGCTAAACACTTGCTGTTTAAGTATGCCATGTGACACTGCTGCAATATTAGCACACGAAAATGGCTTTTTGGCAAACAAGTAAATCAGACACAAAGCATGCTACACACAGACTGTAATTATGGCTGTATACTTTGTCATCACGCAGTGAAAAAATGTAGAACAGTATTTACTGTCCTAATTAAACTGATTCCCCCAAGAACTACAATGAACTTTGGGAAGTAATAAACAAAAGCAGCAGCAAGGTGTTCCTTTGAGATTTACACTCCGAGGATAAGATCTCCTGAATTTCTGGGGACAGAAGAAGGTAGGTTCATAATTTATCTTTTTCAGGTCTGGTCCAAAACCCATTAGAGTTATTAGAAGTCTTTAAATCGATTTTGTCCAAAGTTTGTTCTAAAGTAATTTCATTCTTGAAGTACAAGTTTTAATTTTCTAACGCTAAAATTAAACCAGAAATTGCTTATATTTTTCCTCTGAAAGGATTTCATATTTAAATCAGATAAAACAATTGCTCTATTTTTCACCCACATTTTCCACAGAGAAGCAAAAATATTTTCTGACCAATAGTAAAGATACTTTTTACAGATCTGCACAACTAGCTTCAAAAAATATTTAAGAGAATTTGGACTGTATATATCTAGAAACAAATAACAATGTTAGTCTTTTGTTAAACTTCACATTTAAGCAAGAGGGCAACAGATCTTTCATCTTGCTTATTTAAAGGTCTGACTGTCTCTTCATGAATGTAGGTGTTAGGGTTTTGTCTATGTAATGGGCCCCTTGGGTGCCTGAAAACGAGGGGAGAAGAGTGCTGGGCTAGCACAGGGATGTGAGCTCATCTTTGGATTCTTGTGCCTGTAATGACAACATTTACCTCACCTTTTCTCCCTTTGGGGAAACAGTGTAAAAGAGAAAAAAAACCCCTGTCAGCTACATGATTAAAGTGGATCCCTATATGCTGTAAGCACAGGCCTGGCTGCTTAAAATACAACAGCAACTAATTTATATAACACTTATAATTGAAAATGATTGCTGGGGCTGGGTTTCTTCTTTCTTTATGCAACTTTGGTATTCAGTGTGGTGTGCTGGCTTTTAAAAATGAATTTTCTTTACATCTTTCTCCAAAAGGCTTAAACAAATGAGGTAATATTTCCAATTAATTGGAGTAGGAAGTAGCTATCTCCTCTATGAGAATACTGAGAACGTGACAGGGGACTCCACTTTTGGGAACTGCTCCTTCTCATTTATCCACCGTCTCTGCCAAGAACATCTTATAGCATAATGTCACGACCTGGTGTCATCAGTCAACCCTGGACAGCTGCAGAGGCTGTGCTAAGATTCGAAGGTTCCCTTAGAGTAAACTAAAGCAACCCAACATCTAACGGCTGAAGAGTCGGGTTTGTTAGAGTCCGGGAAAACTCTCGGTAATGCACTGGAGCAGAGGGAAATGGGGAGAAAAGCAAAGGGGAAAACTGAAAGAGAGAGGTATGCACGAGTGAGGTGCTCATAGAGTGGGGCCGTTGGCCTTGCAGCAGCCACTGGTGCTGCTGCAGTGGTTTGCAAGACTGAAACTTCAAGACTGAATTTCAAGTCTCGGTAGAAATTCTGTATCATTGACAAGCCATCTGCCTAGTCGGCAGTTGTTGTCCATCGCTATTAAGGCCATCAAAACCACCTGTCTATTCAGGCCAGGTAATGTCACACCTTGTTTGAGACTCATTAGGCCAACAAAACCACCTGTCTATTCAGACCAGGTAATGTCACACCTTGTTTGAGACTCATTAAAGGCCATCAGCCCAGCCCTGCTCTGCCACGTGCGTTGTTTTGAGACAAGAGAAGATTAAAGTATCACACACAGCAGTGAGACAGTCACAACACAGCTCTGAAGTGAAATAGGTACATGATTTGCACAGCATGATTTATATTTGTAAAACTCTCTACGGAACACCCTTACAGAAAAAAAGGTGGCTTGGTTAAGGCTGGATTGGAGTGATTGCATAAAAACTGGGATTTCATCTTTTTATGCTCAAATCTCTTCCACAGCATCATATATTGGAAAAGATCACTCTCAGAAACAGGCTTTACTGGTTATGTATTCCCTAAAAGGGCATTCCAGAAAATGAAGTTCTTGTTCTTTATTTCAGGTAATTTCTGAATACTTTTATCTGAGACTTTATTTTTTTTTGTTCAGGAAAGGTATGTCAGTCATCTAACTGATATAAAGATAATCAATATAATTTCTTGAGTTGATTCTCAGAGTGCATAAAAAAGTTGTATTATGAAGCCAAAGTCTTCTAATAAGCTATTAGATGGAGTAAGACACGTAAAAATCCATCTAAATGCTCTTTAAAAACTGGAGCGTTACCTTTACTACAGTGACAAGCAGCTACTCTCCCATACAATCCTGCTGGATTGAATGGAATAGTTGGACAAGTCAGTTGTTAGTATGGGAGCAACAAACTAGCTTTTTAATGACAGAATGTGAGCAGAACCCCACTTGACAATTTTATAGTCTATATTTTTCAGATGAAAGAACAGATTCCTGTGATCAAAGTTTGAGTACCTAATGAAGAGATTTGAAGTTTTACCACTAACAATAATAACATTGAGGTGTAATTAATCAGCTTTTCCAGTCCTACCTAAATCATTATTTTCTTCTAATCCCAATGCAGCAATTGAAAAAAAAGCAAAAATAAGAATTAGCACAGTTTGGTCTCAGAGACATTAGTTTTGTGCATTCTGAAGCAACCCACAAACTCACACTTCCCCTAGGGATGTACACTGCCATTTTACTTTGTTATCCTACCTATTTTTACGTTAAAACAAAAAGAGCATCTTTGACAAAGACCTTTGTTAACAAACCCAAGGCATCTCAGTCTTAGATACATTGTGATCAAATAGTTTCCTTCTATATTGGTGGAGAATAAAATCACAAATTATCTCTCTAGTGTAAATTACAGCTATTGGAGCAAACCCAGAAAAATGAGATGACAAAAAGATGTGTTGAAAGCTGCTGTCTGTTGTACATCAAGTCTTACAATGAAAATTTCAAAATCCAGTCCAGTATGGACACTGCTTGCTATGTCATGCAAAGATTCTTGCTATTGATCCAAGTTGCTTTTACATAGAAAGGATGCATTGCTGTGGAAAGTTGAGACTCTTAGGAGAGTTGTAAAGAACATTATTCAAAAATTTGATTTTCCCTTCTTCTCATTAGCCTTTAATCTTCTGATCACACAATCTGGGTCTAATTCTGAGAAGACTAAATAACTCTTCCAGACAGTAGAGGCAATTCAAAGATAATATTATCTTTATGCTCAGGAGAAAATTTGGATTTCATCTGATGTTAAACATTGAAAAAAAATTCTCTAAGTTGTTATTGTCAAAAGGATGGATCATGTAGGAGTGGCTCATTATTTGGAGGTATGAGGCCACAATAAAAAAATTAATATTTTTTTCCTCCTTGAATCCATTAATCTGCATTTAATACTAAGAAAGGGAGAGAAGAAAATTTAAGGAAGGATTAGTATGCAAATGGGAAATGCAGTAGTCACCACAGTTATCATTTGTGTGGATGCCAGAAGGAAATACTAATTAACACAGGCCAAAAGAATAGAAAGAGTCTGCAAATCACCTGCAACTCAGTTGCAGGAACGAGTTGACAGCTTGAGATAGTCTTTTATTAAAAGTGGGTGAAAGAGAGCAACTTGGGAGCAACAAAACCTGAGAGCTGGAATCTACAGAAGTCTCTGAAGGTGGCTACCCCAGTAGCAATCACTGAGTAAGTGTACATATTCAAAAAGAGAATATCTTTGGCTCCGATAAGTTTATGTCTAACACCAATAGAACAATTTGTCTTTCCATTGAGAAAGGTATAACACATTCAACTAGTGATTTTATATTCAATTGAAGATTGAATATAAATCAGATTCAAGTGACTACTGGAGATGAGAACCCTAGAAATAAATCAGCAATGTTTAAAAATCCACAGCATGCTTGGGAACTTTAGGAAGGTAAATAAATGTTTTTGGATGGTTTTCAGATACAGTGTAATTAATAAAGGCACTGAACCTGTAATAGTTAAGCATAGAAAATAGTTAAAGATAGAAAGTAGTTCCCCATATAGGAATTATTACTACTTTCCAGAAAAGATAAACTATTATAGTCCTCTTTGTATTTTTTTATTCACTTTAACGGTTTCTCAAGACAGTCTCATTTTTAAGACTCATTTCTGAAACTGTATCTTTTTGTCCTGTACAATGAATAAAAGATCTTTGGCCTTCCTCACCACAGTCCCTTGGGCTCAAGGTGGTTATGTGCTGTGCAATGGAAAATGGAGAAAGTTTGTAAAAGGGTCTGCCTAACAGATGAGGTTTACTTTCCTTTTGGTTTTATCCTGTCAATCTTGTATTCTTTCCATAGCTCTTTACTTATAATGCAGTTCATGTTACATTCATCAATATGCCATATACACTATTACAAAGTACTTATGCTGTCATCAGTAATGTACATATAATGCTTTCCATTCCAATGTGCCCTAAAACACTTCACTAAGTACAGTTGCAATCTGCTCCCATATGCAGCCCTCTTAAAGCAAATGGTGACAACACTCAGAGATTTGCAAGGTCAGTTAACATACAAAGTATATTAAAAATGTAAATACCTGTGGGATGCACCACGGTATCTAAACAGCAGGTAGCAGTGCTAATTTCAGAGGCTGAAGGCTGCAAGCTGACATGATAGTCCAACCTGAGTTGGACTGCAGGCAGAAAAATTTAGCCCATCACAGAAGATCAGCATGAATTCTGCCTAAAGGGAGCACTGCTTTTAAAGAGAAACTGGAACAGAGGCTGGAGAATGAAACATTTGGAAAGAGAAAAAAACCTCAAATATACACATACCACTGCTACAACAGTGAATTGTTAGCATTTCAGGTTTTTTGGCTGATGACTTCATAACCCTGCTGAATTGGCCTGCCAACCAATCATGCTTGCACAAAACAGAAAACCTATCAAGATGATAAATATTATCAGGTGGACTTTCAAGCAAGGCACCATACATCTGTATATATGCATGAGTTCTCAGTTGCATACATATTCATACATCATCCAACTGTGAAACAACTGCTTTACCTTAATATATGATATCCTACTACACTCAAATGACAACATGCACACTGAGTACATCAGAGCATCTGCTACTTCTCTGAAATGCTCTTATTTTCTAATTAAGGCTTGGAATTTTACAGCCACAAGGTGTATGAAAATCTTTGCAGGTATACATTGATTTTTTTTGGTTTATCTGCACTTGTACATATGCCACGGTAAAAGTAAGTCTAAGTCAGTCACGACAAAGAAAGGCTGACAACTGCAGAAAGTTATCACTATTTTTTTCTCTCTATTTTAAAAACTTCTATTTTTTTTTCCCACTTATAAACGCTACAGCCAGAAATTGTAACATCGCAAAATGAGGTAGAGCTTGAGGGTAAACCATCCAGCATCTCATGGATCATACAAATAAGTCACTTCTCTTGTTAGATTTCCCTCTTAACATCCAAAATGTAACTGCAAAAAGATTTCCCATAAAATATAACTGTAAGGATATCTGTAATTCTATAAAGATTGCCTGTCCTTACAGGAAGGCTCAATTAAACAGATACTTTTGAAATACTGTGGTCAATTGTTATTTAGTCATTTAATTGACTTGATGTAGAAGTATGAAGAGATGACTGAGATAAATCCCCACTGTACGAGTGGGAAAATGAGTTAACATAAGTGCCAAAACTGACATGATATACACAAAGGTTAATGACAGTGAAGAAGTTTCTATCACACAAAAATTTGGGGGACAAACTTTGCAAACTAGTCTAATTAAGAAAGTCTGATCCAGGTTTTTCTTCATGCCAAAGCAAAAAGTCTCTTTTGGAAATAATTTCACACTTACATAGTATGGTCATAAAAGTGGATGGAATATCGGGGCAAATGAATTCTTTATGGTAGAAGCTTCATCCTCTACAGGGAGGATTGTATCACTGTCCTTAATAGGTTTTGTTAAACAGGAGAATGCAAAAGATTCACCATACTTTTGGGAGTTTGTTGGAAGACAGAAAGAATGGCAAACTGTGAAAAGGGCATATTTTTTCATTAATAATGAACATGGAGTCCATAATCCAGAGTGTTGAGCCTTTAATTTACAATTTAACTGGCAACTCAAACATCCGGATAAGACAGCAACTGAAATAACATTTTATCTAAAGGCTTATCTATTCCATCAGAAACGGTATGAGGAATTAATTCTAAGTTTATCCTGTGAGATCACAGAGGGCAAAGCTAGAGAGATATGCTGGATTAATCCTCCAAAATCTTAAAAGCAAAACTCATTGGCAGGGCCAATAGAAAAGGGGAAAAAAAGAATACTGGCAAGTACTAGATCTGCTGAAGGTTGCTTATGTTTAGAATATATTTTGAACTTATTTTTATTCTATCAGACTGGTTTAGCTCCTGATTTCAAGTTGATGCATGAAATAATAAATGGCTCAAATAAGATTTTTTTTTCTGATTTACAGTTAAAATTTTAGCATGTGTCCTTAACTTCTGACAAGTCACATGCAAGAATGAAAGATGTAACCTGTTCAGCACCCAAGCAAGGCCTTCTGCAAACTGATTTAGGTCAGTCAGGCCTCCTGAGTGACAGCTGGAAAAGAAATCCTGAGGCCATTTCCAACCTAAACTGTTCTATGTAGCTAGCTACAGTATTTCTCAGTGAAGGCAATAATGTCCCCCTCTATACAACCCCAGCAATTCTCACAACTCTGAGTCCCACACCTGTGGTCTCATATGGAATTTTGACAGACTACATTTAAAAGCAAACAAAGGCTATTTTGTAAACAGAGCAGTCAATGTTTGACTGGAAATTCTGCAAACCTCTCACATTCCTGTTTGTAAAAATTCTTTGATCACTGACATAAAGATAACTCTGAATGAGCTATTTCACTTCAGAAGCAGCTGAACCATGCCAACACTGAATGCATGACAAATCCATACAGATTAATTCAGCTTGTTTCTCAGCTGAGTAAATTAGCCCAAACTTAAGTCACTGCTAATTCAGTGAAGCAAGATTTTGCACACAAGATACCTTATTTATTTTGCAGTTAGTAGAACACAGCCCTATCAAACATATCAGTTTAAGATGCAGCCCCTGAGATTTTTTTAAAGACATTGGAAAAAGTTGATCACACACTTTTGAGTAATTTGATTAGTTTTGTCAGCTCAGGTGTTAAAGGTTTAACATCACAAACTCTTGCTCTATCTTTCATACGTAGAAAAAAGACTTTGGTGAAACCCCCATGTTTTTACTGGAACAGGTAGCTCTCTGTTTTGAAAACAGCATATTTTAGTTTTCAGAAATTATCAATGTTTGAAATTCATGTTAACAAAAATCTCATCAACAGACTAGACCTTCAAAAGAGGTTGTGGCTTTTTCTTTTCTCTGTATTGAATCATATACTTGGTGCCATGGTCTAGTTGATTGCATAGGGCTGGGCGATAAGTTGGACTGGATGATCTTGGAGGTCTCTTCTAACCTGGTTGATTTTATTATATGAAATTGAAAGACTGAGGAGTTGAGCCTTTCTCACACTAGTTCCATTCAACACCAATTAATGCAGGTGTTTTGGAAACTGATACACTGAGAAGATTCACAGCATTCACTGGCTGTCACACATATCCTTTTGTCCCTGGTAGTGTCTGTGAGCACATATCTAGTCTGTGAAACACAATATGCAAGAAAATTGGCTACTGAAAACAACCTGAAAGGTTCAGTCTGACACTTTAAGTGGGTATTTCTCTACTAATTAAAAAACACTTTACAAGAAATAGTTACATATGAATTCTTAACTTTTGGGCAGACTATTCTGGACTGCACACATATGTTTGTAACTCCCCAGAGTCACTCAGGCTTAAAATGAGCAGTCAGCCAGCCTAGAATATATTAATTTATCTCTACTACAGTTTGTCCCAACCTGACTTCCACTGTTTGTCTGAGGCAAATGACAAGGAACTACTTTCTGGGGCAGACTAAATACAGGGATTTGGGCTGCTGCCCTGGAATGCAGGCACACTACAAATACTTCTTTTAAACTGATGACAACGTTTTGCTTATTTAATGCCTTGATTTTTCTGCTAAAACAGTGTGATCTGTACAGGCTCAGTGTGCCCATAAAGCAGGCCAGAAACACACATCGTGCATTAACGTACTCCAGGTTATGTAACAACTCGGAATGTGAAAAGATTACAGGATTATTTCAAAACCATGCTAGGAGTGAAGCACTGCACAGTGGCAGAGCTAATGCTTACATACAAACAGCAGAGCTTAAAGGCACCCCAGAAGAGAGGCACAATGAAAACGCTGCAAGGGATTGAGAACACCAGCAAAGCCTGACAGCAGCTGCACCCCCACAGCAGACTGGAACATCCAACCCCTCCATTAACAGTCCAACCACAGCAGCTAGTATAGAAATAAAAGTAAGTTCATAGCACTGACCTTAAGTGATTTAGGAAGCGTGGTGATAATGTGTACATACCTGTATGGTCACCAACTACAAGCAGGGGCCTACAGCCTACAGCCACTGACTGGTCAGATGAGTATACAGATATGTGCACATTGCTTCCTGAAAATATGTAAGTACAGAGGTTGTATCTCTATTCTAGGAGATCTTCATAGTAACAGACTTGGTCTAGCATCTGTACTTCTTCCCCACAATTAAATCTATCAGAAAGGTAAAAAAAATGCCCAAGGTGTAACACCTCCAAGTAATCAGCAGCTTCTTCAATAGTGAATTTTTCCCTGATCCAGGTCAAAATCTTTACTGTTAACTGGTTTCTTCTGCCTTAGTTTTCTTAGTGTGATGGTGTTGATTTTGTTTGTTTGGGTTGTTTTTATTATTTGTTTGGGTTTTTTTTTTAATTAAAATGAGCTACCTTTACTTTTCTTTTGTCAAAAAGGAGAGCCCCAAAAAGAGAAAGGTAGTACCTGAGCACCCCACACTTCTGCTGACTGGACAATCTGTGGTTTGATATCAACCACAGCCCCTGCTGTTTCTCAGCCTCCTGTAGGCTATGCACAAGTAAAAGGCATTTTGTGTTTCAAGCAGAGAGCAGAAAATGTTGGATGATTCAGTTGTGGAACAGTAACACTGCAATTTGAGATGTACACAACCTAATGCCTGTGCAGAAGACAAGCAACATGCCAATGATGAGGATGAAGATACTGTTATTGCAGTACCTACAATACTACCCCTACACTATAATCTTCTGTTCTTCATTGTCCAGTGTTTCACACTGCTAAGCCCTTCTGCCCTGTCCTTTCCTACATTTACCAGAGCTTGGCTGTGCCAAATGAGTAGGCTTCCTACTTCAACAGGAGGAAAAGGAGGGATGTTTGACTGCATACTTCATTTCCTCTCCCAAGCTGACGCTCCCTTCCCTTCTCCCCGTGAAGCATGGCAGAAGAGTAGAGTCACTTTAGATATGTAGCAAGTGGAAATCTGTGGTTCCTCGGAAGGGACCAGACATTATTTTTTTCCTCCAGTAGAAGAGGAGATGAAGAAGCTTTCCAATGTCGTTTTGAATTACACCTTCTTCTAGTTCCATTTATTTTGATCTGCAGCAAGATCAAAGTGAGAGGACACTGAAAAAATGTCCCTTTGTTCTTGAAACGTACTAAGCCCTTGTCCATATAGTTCTACAGTATCACAGTACTTTGTGAGCAACAGCATTTTTCTTTCAGCATCAGACTGTGGAGTTACATGCTGCTGCTCAATACTGATAATAGAGAAGGGCAAATCCTAACACACAATTGCACGTCCAAAAAAAACCCAAACAAACCAAAACCCACCAAAAAAAACTGATTCATTCTGCTGGCCAAAGGACATTTCTTTTGTTTTAAAAAAGAAGTGTTAGAGTGTTGGCACAAACTCCAAAGACATGCGTGCCGAGATGTGACCATCATCAACAAATGAGCCCAACCTTGCCTCTGGGGAGGTTGACAGCAAAAATCTTGTCTTCAGTGTACCATATTAATTACTGATATCAGTCTATTAATATGCTGACTACAGCTGGCTGAACAGAAGAATGATCATGTGAACTGAAAGGAGAAAGTAGAGGTGGACCAGACAGTTGGATCAAAAGAGATGTAAAACACTGTAACTTAGAAGTCTCTAATTAGGTGCATACTGGTTCTCACAGGACTATGTCTTCACCACCAAAAACAATATTTAAAGCCCTATAAAGGTAAAAAAGGCAGGATTACTTTGTGTGATGCAGAACTAATAATATCTTTTGAGCTTTTCTCTTAAAAAAAAAAATTAAGCTGACAGCTCCAGTGTCCCTTTTGCCAAAATTTATGATACAATTTGCTGAATTATATAAAGCTTGAGCAAGAAATGACACATACGGGATGGCTTTTTATTTGCAATTGTGTTTCTTATACCAAGGTTCATCAAGCTGTTTCGTATTCATTCCTCTGATTAATGATATGTCAGAATTCTAATTCTAGCACCAATTTATTGCTTGTTGGCAATTGGAGAATGAAATAGCTATGTAGGCAACATGCAATATTGATTTTTATCCATCTTCTTTGAGCTCCAGTAAATGATTCCCAAATGTGTGTTGTTGTTGCAACCAAACTAGTTACTACAGTCTTATTCCTATCACTCAGTAATGATGTTACTGATGTAGCGTATTTCTTAAAGAGCAACAGTCCAGCATGATTTGATGTTAGTCAGACTGGATTAGAAGGTTCATATTTTAAAACTCTTACTCTTCAGTTATCTCATTCACAAAGCACATCTTCTAAAGGCTGCTGGATGTTAGTACATTGTTGCAAGTGTGCGGACTAAAATAATAATAATTAAGAATAAGGGTGCTTTCAACTGTTCCAACAGGAAATTCAGTGTCTTTGAGGGTACTCCACACAGAAGAGCAGAGTTTGTAGATAATACAAAATTTGCAAACTCATTTCACATATGTTGGAGTTGAATTCATTCTAACACCTATCTAGCGAGTGATATCCAATCAAGGCAGTGCTATAAAACAATCTCTTCACAGGAAGCCTGAGCACCAGTTTTAGGCTCTTTTGCTGCGAGTGCTCTTTTATATAGATTCAGAGCATGAACTTTTCTATGAGAGAAGAAGAAATGACTATTTGCATTGAGATAAAATGATTTGAAAGAAGGATTTATCACCCTTTTTAATATGAGGAAAGGAAGTTGATTGTAATCTTAAATGGGGAAGTGATGCACATTTTAATTTAGAATGATAAAGACAACCTTGGAGGAGGGAAAGCAAGACCAGCTCTTGCATAAAGCTGTGGTGCACACATGCTGAACAAAGCGAAAGTTCTGCTTCAGCAGGACTTGCTAAACAACACGTTTACATTCACAGAAAAAGAATGCTGCTTCAGATGAGAAGAAAGTGGATTCTATTTCTGGTCAGCACTAATGTTCAAGAGAAAAAGTAACATGCTCAGCATTATGTTTAAGATTGTAGTAGCCACACACTTTGTGTAATGCTAGTGTCACTAAGATATGGAAAAAGCAACTGTAAAGGAGAAGAGAAAGATAAAGAATATATCCAGGGCCCATATGTTCTAAAGCTTGACTTTCAGTGCTCTTTCAGCAGGTAAATAGTGCCTATGGGGGACTTTTTTTTAAGCTTCTGTTACTGAATTTATGTGCTTCTCAGATGTTCAAAGACCCACTGCCTACTTATCTGTCTTTGAAAATATGATTCTTATATTCAAGATAATACCAGATGTACCAGTCTTCAAAACCTTCCTCATTTGGATGGTCTAATGTTTATGCGATGCAACTTTGGTACATTTTTTTCTTTCAAAATCACATTTCATTTTTAATTAAAATACAGAGTTGAGAATGTAGAGAAGTACTTCTTACCATGGAAGGCTAAGCACACCCTGTGGAATTGTGCATGTAACAGGCTCAACTTGTGTGGAAAACAAACCTGGCTTCTTTGTGGTTGAGGAAACAAGACTTAAGTTTGAACTTCAGTATGAAGGAAATTTCAGAAAACAGATAATCGTAAGTAGTTACATTTCAGGTCTGGGATGGCCAATGACAAAGTTTGCACATAAAGGATATGGTAATCTCTTTGGTCTCCAAGCGACTCTCAGCCCTACTCTTTTTGAAAATCAAATGTGATGTCCACATTGTAAAAACTACTGTCACATAACTTACCAGTTTTTAAAGCAGGCCTGTTAGACATTCCAGTGTCTCTGGGTGGTATCCAAGGCACACTGAACGGAATGACAAACCTTATGTCAATTTCACAAGTCCATGTTTAACTGTAAATAATTTCTATAGGAAGAGGTCTGTTTTTTGTTAAGGGAAGTATGCCTAAGCTGGGTAGGAATTTTGAACTATTAATGTGCCACTATGTTAATGTATAAAATGCATACTTTGTTCATTCTGTGGACAAGCAATGTTGATATTCTTACACCTTCCTTAACCCACACCTTATTACTGTTTTAATACTAAATTTAAAGCTTAGGTAATGAATCGGAGGAACTTAAAACATGAACATTTGTAACAGCCCACCCCTTACTACCAGAAAAAAAAAAAAAACACATGATGAATTATCTTTGAGAGATGGGAAAAAAAATGTTTGACATTTGAACACTTTGGGGTTTTCTGTTGTTTGAGGTTTTTTGCCTACGATTGTTTTGTTTGCTCTTCAGTGTCCCTCTGGGAATCTCTGCACACCCTCATCCATCTTCCCCTGCCCTCCAGTTGAGTCTCTCTTTGGTCCTGCAACTTCTGAAACAACAGCAGTGTGCCATGTGAAAAGCAAAATAAAGAGAAACAGCAGTTTTCCTTTCGATCTTATTGTTATGTTGCACCATGTCATGCCACGAAAGAATGAAAATGAGACAGACAAGAAAATGACAGTACAGGTGGCAGAATTATTTTTCTCTTTACTTTTGAGGAGAAAACACAGCAGAAAGTCTTATTATTATAGGAAGGATGAGTGATTTATTAAAAACCTTGTTATCAACACAAGACAGCCTGTTACCAGTGTGCTACATATTCTGCACAGTTGAAGTGTGAACAAAATTGGTAAGGCCAATTATAGCAAAAGTCTGATAGATAGAGACAGTAGAAACATCTCTTGATCAAAGACAAGTTGGCAAAAAGTTTTTGTGCCTTAGACCTTCACTCATCAGAATTGGCACCAGAGATCACAAATGAAAGGTTGTAACACAGTATTAATATTTTTCATGTTGCTAATGCAACATATTGGGTAGTGCCCTGTTCTTCTACCAAGACAAGCAATTACCCTGGCTTCAGTCTCAGTAAATGCCCTTCCTGACTATATTATAGCAGCAGCAAATCTTGTCTCTTTTGAGTCAGTAGTGATTGCACTTCTTTGCTGGCTGAGAGATATGTACAGATATAAAACCTAACTCATATTGCTGACATTTTTCTGCATGTCATTTGTTTTGTTCTGTGTGCTATTTCAGGGTTGTTTTTCCCTAGCATAAGAAGTCAAATTTTGTTTGGCTTATCAGTCTATCAACACATGCAGATGTTCCCTACAGCATACTGAAAGCTCAATAGACCTCGGATTTAGCATCCGTTCTCCTAGTGTAAGAAGCTGGCCTAACACCTTCCCTCGGTTCCTTGTAGGAAGGTCATCCTCTTGATCATCTCACTCTACAGATGCAATTACTCCTTATAGGCTGCTAAAGAATTATGCTTCCTACACAGAACACTTCATCAGGTTTTCTGCATCCCAAGGTCTGTTCTACTTCAAAGTATCTTTCAACGACTTTGTTATTCAGATTATGTAAGTGGTTATACTAAATTTACAGCCTTTGTTCTCATATGTGGCTAGCTTCAAGCTTGCATTACCTGTTTTACAATGGAAGAAGAATTTGCATACTTGAATTTGCCCTTTTCTTCCAGTTCTACTAACTCATCTAACAGAGGATAATCTCTCAGCCCTAACTCAAGCTGCAGTCTGCATTTGTTCCACAAACACAGACCCTGAATCTTTCCCAGTCTTTGTTATATTTTCCACACCTTCTTAAAAAGAAGCTTTCAATAGAAAAGCCAAATCTTGCAGAGATATTTCCTGACACAGAGAAAATTCAAACCAGTAGATTGCTCTGCATTGCTACATAACAAAAATAAATGCTAGTAGTTTGAGGTGCTCAAATTTATAGAATTTTGCTCTTGATTGCATTCACCTTTTAAAAGTTTCTTGGTTTCCAGCTCTGCCTTCAAGCTCTCTAATCTTGACTTTGACTCATGTCCACTCAAGTCTTGGCCCAAACGTTCATCTTATGACTGCAACTCCTTCGAGTCCATACAATCAGGTATTAACACAACATTACAATCTAAATGAACCTAATGTCTCAAAAAATCACAGGTCTAAATGCATTTGAATCTATTGATTGGTTACAATGGAAAGAGAGATGAAGATTACCTGGTTGAAAATGAACCAGATTCACTGAATAAAACATTAAAATAAATAAGTAAACAAACAAACAAATAAAAAATGAAAACATTAGTGTTCTCAACATCCAGCATCTGAGGTTTCCAAAATGACAGGATATAGAAAGGTTAGAATGGTGCAGTGCCTGCAGAGTAGTGACTGAATGAATATTCAAGACGCCCAGTGCTATTCTCAGTGAATCCACAATGTCATCACGTGGTGGTTGACCTACTGTTTATTTCATTCACGTCATAATATGAGGAGTGGTGGGAACCAAAATCACAACAAAAGCCTTATTAAATGAAGTATGTGGAAAAGAAACAATGAGCAGAGGCCTTTGGAGAATAAAAGCAACTCAATCTCAAAGATAAAAAACTATATCCAATACTTCCCAGAATGAAGTAGAAACAAGGAATCACAGCCATGATACCATTATTCATCTCCCACAATGCTACTTCATGGTGCTCTACAAAAAATTTACCTAGGAGTTACAGCTTATTGCAAAGTATGATTATTCTGATATGTGTAGTACTATCAGATAATGCACCCAAACTAATCTTTACAAGGCACTGGATGATAGAATTTGAAATGAAAAAAAAAAACCCCAAGTCCTTTTTTTTTTTAATGGTCTTTTCAGAAGTACTACAGTCTATTGTCCTTATTTGACCACTAGGGATACAGTTAATTAAAAATCCAGGGTTCAAGTCTAGTTTAAAATTAGCTTTGCAAGGCACTTTAAAAGATGTGGCCAAAAATGAGTGTAATTGCAAAGCTGGAAGACCTCAGAAACTGAAAAAATAAAATAAAATAAGAAGGTAGCATAAGCCATTAAAAAATCTAGATGAACCTGTCACTTAAAAATATTCCTCTTTGTTGCACTGAAAAAATCCCCAACCCAACAACTAAAAATAAGCCACCAGAATGCGAGTAGACATAATTTAAAGCTAGATTAAGTGTCTTAAATTAAGCTCTCTTTAGAATCTCTTCAGAATTAAAGCTTAAAGGGTTTAATTCTTTATTGAAAAATGGTAAGAGTGCTTACTCACCATGCAGGATTTTTTTTTCAAGTTCCTGCAGCTTTAAAAAAATCTATTACAGATAAAAAGAAGCTTATATAGCATATATTACATCTTGCTTTTGTTTATATATGGTGAAGAGTATTCAGAGTGGACTGCATCTTAGACTTGCACTAATCCTTGAATAATTAGTATTCATCTACTCAATGCTGGAAAAACCTCATGGAATGTGACTTTGTTCTGCTGGCTTGTCTAATCCAATTCAATTACTTCAGTTCCCTCTCCCAGAGGTCTCACATTTAGAAACTGAGCTCTGCATGTCCTTTTATCTCTCTACCATCCCCCCAAAAATGCAAAAGAAAAATTGGAAGGTACAAAGCAAGCAAGAAAGAAAAATTCAATTCCAATGGAAATGAACCGTACTTTTTAAACTATTATTATTTTGGTCCTTTTCCAAATATCAGTCTATCAATAAACATGAGAAACAGCTTGTAATTCACAAAGCCTTCAGCAACTCTGTTGTGATAAGGGCAAATTGGTCTGGCTCTACAAATGCCGGAGATGGGAATAGTTCAGTGCTTTGGACCAATTCGAATGGATGGAAATCACTGAAGTCCCTGAAGCTGCAGCAAACGATGCTGTACAGCTGGCAGAACCTTGTCATCTGTATGCAGAAAGTGACAGGAATATTACAAATTTCCTGCACAAAGTGAACTATTCCAGTCACCTGTAAAGACTTCCCTTATCAACTAGAACAGCAGCAGAAAACCTCTAACCATGGAAGATATTTTGCTGTCCCTTCTCTCCTCCTCTTTTCAAACAAGTCACTTGCCACAGAGTCACATCATAAAATCATAGAATGGTTTAGGCTGGAACCTCAAAGATCATCCAATTCCAATCCCCTGCCATAGGCAGGGATACCTTCCACTGGAACAGGTTGCTCAAGGCCTCATCCAATCTGGCCCTGAACACCTCCAGGGAGGGAGCATCCACAACCTGTTCCAGTGTCTCACCACCCTCACTGGAATGTTTTTCCTAACATCTAGCTTGAATCTCCCCTTTTCCAGTTTAAACCTATTACCCCTTGTCCTGTCATTACAAAACATTGTCAACAGTCCCTCTCCAGCATTCCTCTGGGCCCCCTTCAGGTACTGAAAGGCTACTCTAAGGTCTCCTCAAAGCCTTCTCTTCGCCAGGCTGAAGAGCCCCAACTCTTGTAGCCTGTCCTCATAGCAGAGGTGCTCCAGCTCTCTGATCATCTTCATGGCCCTCCTCTGGACTCGCTCCAACAGTTTGATATCCTTCTTGTGCTGGGGGCTCCAGAAGGCATCTGACAAGAGCAGAGTAAAAGGAGAGAACCTCTGCCCTTGTTCTGCTGGCCACACTACTCTTGGTGCAGCCCAGAACACAACTGCTGTCCATGCTGCATGTGCACACTGCCAGCTCATGTTGAGATTTTCATCAACCCAGACCTGCAGGTCTTTTTCCTCAGGGCTGCTCTCAGCCACTTACCAACCAGCCTGTATTTGTGCTTGGGAGTGCACTGACCCAGGTGCAGGACCTTACACTTGGTCTTGATGAATGTCATGAGGTTGGCCTGGCCCCACCTCTCCAGCCTGTCCAGGTCCCTCTGGATGGCATCCCTGCCCTCTAGCAAGTTGACTGTGCCACACAGCTTGGTGTCATCTGCAAACTTGCTGAGGGTGCACTCGATTCCTTTGTCCATACCACTGACAAAGATGTTAAACAGCACTGGTCCCAGCACCGACCCCTGAGGGACACCACTTGTCACTTGTCTCCAGGTGGACATTGTGCCATTGATCATCACTCTCTGGGTGCCACCATCCAGCCACTTCCTTATCAAGTGAGTGTTCCACCCATGAAGTCCATGTTTTGCCAGTTTGGTGACCAGGATGTCATGAGAGACAGAGTCAGACACCTTACTCAGGTCCAGGTAGAGTATGTCAGTTGTCCTTTCCCGGTCCACTGTTGCTGTGACTTCATCATAAAAATCCACTAAAATTGTCAGGCATGGTTTGCCTTTGGTGAAGCCATTACTGGTTACCTCTGCTTTGTTTTCCATTTGCTATAACAGAGCCTTCAGGAGGATCTGCTCAATGATCTTGTCAGGCATAGAGGTGAGACTGACTAATTCGTAGTTCCTGGAGTCATCCTTTTTTCCCTTCTTCAAGATGAGTGTTATGTTTGCCCTTTTCCAGTCAGTAGGAACTTCGCCAGTCTGCCATGAGCTCTCAAATATGATGGACAGTGGTTCGGCAACTTCATCCACCAGTTCCCTCAGGATCTATGGGTGAATCTTGTCAGGCCCCATGGACTTGTGCATATTCAGATTCCTTAGGTGCTCATGAACATGATCTTCAATTATAGTTGGCAGATGCTGTGGTAACCATGTGCCTTAGGACAATTAATCATTATAATTAATTCAAACATGACTATCCTTAAAAGTCGATTTGCTTTTGGTGGTCATATTCAGATAGGAGCAACCTTAATATTTTTCTTTCAAAGGTGGTTTTGTATATTTGGGCTGTTTTGATTTTTTTGTGTATCTGTTTACATTTTACTCTTTCTTCTTAATTCTCAACTTTGTCTCTGACACTTGGTAATACATCATACAGACAGATTCTTTACAAAAAAAACCCAAACTCAAAACCCACAAGTTTTTTTTTAGGTCATTCACAATAAAGCTCAATGAGTATGTTCTGCCAAGAGGATCTTTCTCTATCTATAATTATTTGAATACTCAGGATAGAAAATGACTCTGAGACAAGATGCAATTTTTATGCACAGTAGGAACTCATGGCAAACCGTTGACTTTAACTACTACCTCCAGAATAAATTTTCTTTTCTATTATCTCGTTCTCATTTGCTTTTGCACTTTCTGCTCCTTTACATCTTTTCTTTTCTTTAGTTTTCTCTTTCCCCTCTATTTTATTCCCCTTTTTCTTCTTCTGTTTTCTCTTATACTCACATTCTCCTTATCCTCCTTTTAAATGTTGGCACTGGACTTCCCCAGAGATAAGTCAACACTTTCCACTCATTCCAGGTTTTTTTGACTGCTGAGTGTAACACTGGGAAAAGGGAGGATTACAGTAAATGCCAATTTGGCACTCTGAGGTAGGGAAGTCTGGCACTAGCATTATTGTATGTTCAAAGGCTGTGCAGCAGTGTGGTCTCCTGTCTCTGGATTTTCTTTTCCTTTTCTTTGTACAATTCTATACAGTTGAAAGCCTTTTTTGGCAACCCAACTGAAGATTTTGTCATTTATAAGGTTTTGGAAGCTTATTCTTCCTAACAAAGCATTTAAATTTCACAAATAGAGAAGAATGATGGCATAAACCCATCAAACTTTCTACCAGATCTTCATCTGATTTAAACGTTTCGAGAGTGTACAATGCTTGCAAGACTTTTTAATAAAGAATATGCTCACAGCTTTGCACTGTCTTGGTGAGCCAGCAGGAAGTCTGTTGGTATAATCTGAACCTGGGTCATAGTAAATAACAGTATCACAACCTCTCCATGCAAGGCATTAGACAAATGTGTAGAGGCAGGCACCAAAGAGCACACAACCTAAACTGGAGGTGGGAGAAGAAAAAATAGTTTAAAGCAATCAGATAAATAGCATTAGGTCAATAAGGTATCAAAAAAGATATGAATAATGCCTTAATCTCAAAAGCAGTGTAGTTCAGTTGATCAAATTTTGCCTCTGTCTAATGGCACTGAAAAGACACTGCAAGAAAAAGGTGCCCCTTGTGGTACTTAAAAATTGTCAATAGGTAAGAAATTGAATATGAAAATAAAGCTCTTCAGAAATTCACAGCACCAAAAGCCTCAGATGCCTTGGTCTTTATTCAAACAAATATTCTGAGCTTTTATAACATTCCCTCACCACTAATCTTTATTGAGAAATTTCCTATAGGTATAAATGGAAAGTGAAGTCAAACTAAGCTGTGCCTGACCACCTTTAACCAGCCAACACTGTTACGAAGTTGTGGTGCTCTGTTGACAAATAACTTCGAGGCTGTCATGTGACAGCTAAACCTCTAAGAGAGGAAAGGAAATCATAGTTACCATGGATCACAAATGCCACTTGCAGGCTCAGAGAAATAAATATGTCTGCTTTCAAATAACAACCTTTCTTCACTTGTTTGGTCTACTCAGCATTGGCATGAATAATCCACATTACTGGTTACAGTAGGTATAAGCTATAAAATGCATTAAATTTGTTGTCCTGGCTGTCTGTAAAAACCTACAATTCACAAACCTGCATTTTCCTGCATAGATAAGAGGCAGAAACTTGAAGATGAGTGTGCAATGAAAGCAGAAGGATGATCAATGTATATTTCCACAAGTTCTCAGTGTTTGTGCAGAACAAATGCTATTCATAGATATTGGTGGCTTTTCTGTCTACTGAGATGATGAATACTTAGCACAACTTCATAATCCTCATAATATATAGCCACACTCAACCACCTCCAAAAGCTGTTGGCCTTCTTTATAAAGAAGCAGTACAGTTTTATGCAGAAATGGAACCTATCAAGATCTTACTGCATGCAACAATTTTGAAGTTTGGCTTTGCTTAAAGAATTTGGTCAAAAACTTCAGTCAGTGACTGCCAGGCCCAGCTTCAGACAACTGGTTCTTGTGCTTATAAGTCTGCAGTAAAAGACAGTATCTGCAGTTTAAGGCATCCAGGATAATAAAGAAGAAGGTCATGAATTCTGTGTCCTGGTATAGTTAAGCAGCACTTACTAAAATCCTCCAAATATAGGAATAACTTGGCACCATTTCAAAAAGAGATCATGCAAGAGTTTAGGACTGCTGTCAGAGCCAAGGACTTGTTCAGGGTGTATTTCACGTCATCTTACTCATGTCCGTCTCTAACAAGGGCATTGCATTAACATACTCCCAACTGAATGGAGGCCTTCACAATGGGAGCAATATAAAAGCAAACAATGAGACTTAACTTTTGGGCAGTGAATGCTAATGTTTGAAATTGTACCCGTGAGCTTTCTAGTGCTGATGACACAGAATATCAATACAAAAAGATAGAGATTTTTGTCCTAGATTCGAGCAGCCCTGCCAAATCCAGATATCAGTCGGAGAAAAGGTCTAGTTTTACTTTCATACATTAGAAATGTCTATCATGTTGAAAATATACTTTACTAAAACAAAGAAGTTTTGCATCTAATAATACATTTGCATCTTTAAATAACCTTTTCCTTAAGGAGAATAGGTACTTTTAGATAACAGAAGTGGCCTCCTTCCAAAGAAAATTGTTACTTTGAGAAGTACCTTCTTTGAAAATAAAACAATGAAGGAGAATGCATCTGAGACAGAAAGCAAGCTGTAACAAAGCAGATTAACACAGTTATAACCAGCCAGTGATGCTTCACAAACCACTGCCAAGCCTTATTTTCAGCTTGCACCTGCATCTTACAGCAGCACTCTCAGCCAGCCTTTTAGAGCGACATGCAAAGAAAACAGCTCTAATGATCACTCAATTAGTTCATGACACTCAAACTCTTTAACACAGACTAGAAGAAAAGCAAACCGAACCACCTGGTGTTTTTTGACCTGGTGTTTGAAGCTTTCAGCATGGGTGCATTTATCTTAAAGGAAAGATAAAGCAAGAAAAAAAAAGTTCCTCAAGTTTCAAGGGTTTCTTTTTTTCCTAAAGAGGTGTTATAAAATGAGTCTAACAGCTAAATTATATCCAGTTGTTTACTTTAGGCTGTATCACACTTTTCTTATGGACTTAACTTTGATTTTATTAACAGTTTGCCTGTTTACATTCAACATAATTACCTTTCAAAGGAGAAATACAGATGGCTTACCCCAAAAGGAAGGAAGTTGAACATAAAAAATGTCTGTATATCCTGTATATGTTTTCAATAAGGATGTTTTGAGTGCTGACTTCCTCATGGTGAGAGAAAAGTAGTATTTAAATTACTTAAGAAGAGATCTTGTTTGAGCTTCTGTCATGGTAGGCCTGATAGGCCCAAAGTAGGCTTATACATGTCCTGGCTTGCCCAGACATGTTTTTCTGCTTTCCCTCCTTCTGTTTTGGGGAGAAGCAACCACAGGAAAGAAAACAGAAGAAACTGGAGCTACTGAGTCTAAAGACTCTGGTCTGTCTCGACTTGTTTTACATCACGTAGTAAACAAGGTACACACACTTAGGTTGTGCTTGCCTTGTACAAGGCCTGTGCTTTCCCCAGATTTGGGTGAAGCAAGCCTATGGTTTCACCTAATACGGTCAATCCTGGCTAACTGCCATTCTGATTGGCTATTCTGTGTCCAAAGACCCACTGATAAAAGAAATACACAGGTAAATGCAGTGTGCTCTGCCGTTCTATTCATGTCTGCTGCTGCCTCATTGCATCCTACCTGCCCTGTGCAAGCCTTCTGCTGAATTGGAAATGAAGAGGAACCAGGTCAGAGACTATGCTATAGACTCCCAGCTTCCCGAGAGAAGAGCCTGGGAAACCCCAAAACTTCTAACAGCTTTGAGACCACCAACAGCGGGTACTGTCTGATAACATTTTGTGAGTAAATACTTAAAGCCTCTTCTAATTCACTAATTGCCTTTTGCCATAAACAGAAAGGGGCTTCCTGTGTCCTCTAGGGCATAAGCGGTATAATTAACTGCAAGAATCTTCTCTTCCAGTATAATGTTTGCATTTGCCACTTTAAGAAATAAGTGTTCTAGTTTTGCCTGTTCTCTGCATGCATAAATTTCTGAACCATGCGTTTTCTGAACCTTGTGAATAATTTTTCTGGTGAGTTTTAATGTTAATAAACAGTTCTCATAGTTATTAACAGTCTTTGCCTGGATATCAAAATTAATACAGATTATTAATTCTGGATAATCCATCACAGCATCTCACACATTTCTGAGTTTGGTATCTTCACTGCACTCTCTGTGATGCTACAGACCTGTACAGGCA
Organism: Tricholaema leucomelas; assembly: GCA_013400475.1. Lineage (NCBI taxonomy): Eukaryota > Metazoa > Chordata > Aves > Piciformes > Lybiidae > Tricholaema lacrymosa > Tricholaema leucomelas. The sequence goes on from WAAF01008169.1 coordinate 431,728, forward strand.
AATAGTTACCACTCCATACAAATCCTACTCCAGTTTTGAATACTGGAGAAATTTCCATTAGACTACTCAAATTCCTGATCTGTTCATAAAAGATAAATGAGAAGACAGGAAAGATCTGATCTGCTTCCCAACCACTTCACACTGTCAGGAAATACACTCCTGACTTAGGATTTGTGAATAGATTGTAAAATCTGTCTGTGAGAGACAGAAGTACGTCAACATCACCGCATGACAACTGTAAACTTTTTTTTTTAGAAAAGACTGAGTTAGAGTCAGAGGTGGTGTGATGAGGTAGTTCCTAAAAAAGCGCAGGCTGTTTATTCTGTTATCACACAATTATACTTTATGGCTCAGCGTAGTTATCCACAACTCTGTCTGGCACATCTTTCAAGTACCAAAATCAAGCACAGCCAGTAACAGATGACCACTTAATTCTGACTCCCAAAGTCTTTGACTTTCTAAAAATCCAACAAACTACCTAATGAATTATTTGAGCCTGAAACAAAACTTCGTACTGAAGTAACTATCACATTTTTTTCTCATAATAATTTCCAGGTTTTCACTGTTTTTCTATTTTTGCTAAACCTATACATAGCAAGAACTTTTATTTCTTTGTAGACACTTCTTTATGTAAAATTTAGTCAGGACTACTTCTGTAAAGATGAATCACATATACAAGGAAATGTATTTCAACAACTTTCCAGAACAAAGTGATAACATAAGTACATCCACAGTACCTTAGACAAAGGTTAGGGAAATATTGTCCCTCAAGGCCAATGCAGAGGTCTTCCAGATATATATATGTTCCATTGAACCACTACAGCAATCAGCCTACACACTATCTTTCATGTGGCAAGAACACTCTGTTCAGTATCTCTGTGTTTTCCTTGGAAAACTATTAGTTTGAAAAAGAAGTGCAATTACTGATAAAGACCTTCATATTGGTAACAGCCTAGTAGTCAGAATGCTAAAGCACCTTACATTCTTTTCAAGCAAAAGACTGTAAAATCATGCTGCTAGTGGTGGCAAATTCTTCTTCTCTGACATTTTAAAGGTGCTTTTTGCTTAAGTGAATAATTGACTTTTTTAGTGGAACTGCTTATAAGCAAAGACATTGATCTGTGTGAGCACAGGCAAAATGATCTGGCCACCTGTATCTCACAAGAAATAATAAAAAAAACCAATTTTAGCAAATTGTGAAAATGTTTTATTTTCTCCTCTCCACAGTTCCATTGAGAATGACTGTTTCTTCCTAGCCCACAGCTGAGAGATACACTCTTTGCATGGCATAGTGTTTCTTCTGTGTATGAGGAAAAGGTTTAATTCACTCAATATGTAATTTTGTAATATGTTTTCACTTGATATATATTTTTTTATGTGTATATCCCAACAAATGTCTCTACTGGGGCTATTCCACACCTATTACTATTGTGAATTCTGTTAGTGTGAGGATGGCAGCATACAGCATGAGATGAAGGATGAAGCCATCCTAGTTTAGCAGGTCTAAGATGTGTACTATGTAGGCAACCTTTACTCTGCCAGCCTTTTGGCCCTTAGTAGACAAAATACCTTCCAATACATAGCCTTGACTCCAAAGAGTGACATCATGAACAGTTCGTTTTGGTTTACTATCTGTTATTCTTCAAATGAAAGGAACATACAGACAGTAACACTAGATTTGCTGTGGTCAAAGTATGTGTTTCACACTGCACATCCGAATTCCAACACTGTCATCATGTTACTTCATTAAAATTATTTTGTTTCTCTTATTGCTTGATCTTAACAGAATCAAACAACAATTAAAAAAAAAAATCCATTGTTCCTAGATATGTTTTGCAGAGAAAGTCTCCACCCAAGTCCTCATCCTGAAAAATTATTGCTAAAGCTATCGGTAACCTTCCTCAGCAAACAGTATGAAAATAGTCACAGATTTTCCACAACAGCAATTTAGGAACTGGTTTGCCAGTGAGATCTTGTACAGTCTAGCAAATATTCTTTCTTCATCAAAATAGGCATTTATCATAAACAGTGAGGTGGAAGGGTTTCATCAGTTAATTTTGCTAGTTTATACATACAGCACACGAGACAGAGTGAGAAGAAAGTACTTAGATACACGCAGAAAGCAAAAGGGAAGCCAATGTTTATCCTAACTTCTATTTTCCCCCTTCACATTCTGCTATATGTAAGGCTGAACCATCACTCTTGCCCTTCTATGTCTGTGTACATCTGTAAGAAATAGCAATTTGAGTAACACACTGCACATTCTAACTCCTCCTCATGCCTTAAGCAATCAGAAAGTCCACTAACATAAAGACACGGTCACCTGAATGCTACTGACAGGATGCTGTAAACAATTTGATGCAATACCAAAAAACCCTCAAGAAAAAAAAAAATCTCAGTTAGAATGAGATTAGGGAAAATATGTAAAAATGTATAAAAACTAGCTTTAGCAGTGTTTATATACAACAAGGAGATTTAAATACAGTCAGCTGCATAATGAGACTACAAGCTGAAAACAAAATGCACAACAAAAAGAAGGTGATCACAAGTAAGGTGGATACAGATGACTCTATAACCATTGTTACAGGATTCCCCCGTTGTCTTTTAACTGGAATCAGACCAAAGCTGGAAACAAAAAGCTACTCATCCCATGAATAATTTACACTGCTTTGCTACCTGTTTTATTTAATCTGAAAACTAATCAGTGTAACCCATATGTCGGGAATGGTCTGGAGTCCACTACTGGAGTCTGCAGGCAACTACTCCCTGCACAGCTGCAAAGTGCTGTGTCACAAGGAGTTTTAATCAAACCTGCTTATTTCTTAACACCTTTCCTAGCCAGTATATGCCTAGATGTTTAGTTTACAGCTATACAATACAGGAATCGATAGACCAAATACTTATGAACACACTGCATTGTCAAGTTTCTGTTTGCAGAGGGGAACATGGTAGAAGTACACACTTCCTGTGTTTTCTATAATAAACCACCCACCAGAAGGGAGTAGTACATCTGAAGTGAAGCAGTCTCTAGAATGCTGAGTAACTCTGCACTCAGGAGAATAGCATTTTGTTTCTTCTGTGCATCTTAACCTTTGCTCTGCAGGGAATATTCTTTAGGATGGCATCTAAAAAGGCGTATTAGGCTCCATACTAATCAGTTCTGAGCCTTTCAAGTAACTGCTGCTGATTGTATAAAAAATGTGCCAAGAGAAACAAACTGAGAATGCAAAATCTATTTGAATTTTCTTTTGAAGCTACAAGTGAAAACTCCTGGCAGCACCAGCGCTTTCAGAAGTGTAAGATTTTCATACTTTATTCACTTCAAAGCACAAATGAGGATTATGACCTTATATATTGTATATGCACCAATATTTTATTTATACTGCATCTGTGCAATCAGGAGAAAAGATATTTCCATGACCTTCTACCAGCAAGAAGCCTAACAAGACTGTTCAAACCTACTGAAAATTCACAGTTAATTAAAGGTTAAAAGGAACTTAACAATTAGTATGAAAGATAATTGTCCTCCTTTGGCTACCCAATTATGTTTCCCTTTGAATAGACTGAAGTGTATGTTGTCATACTGTTGGTAAATGTAATCATAAAGCACCCACAGTACCTTCTGGCTCTCAAAATACTTGGCCCTAGAAACAAAAATTCTATGTGAACTTTGTAATTATCCTTTTGTTATGCGAGTGAATATCTTTGTATAGCTGTAAGGGAAAAATACCAGTAATACAGCAAAGGTAAGCAAGGCAGAAGTGGGAGTTGCTGTAGTTAGTATCACTGTTCTTAAAATTACAAGGAAAAAAAAAAATCACCACAGCCACAGCTGTGGATTCCAGAAAGGATGAGAAATACAGAACGTCTCGTAGTCCCTTTCTAACGATAACTGTGATCTTTTTTCCTGAACTGCTATTTGTGTTACGAAAAGCAAATGCATAGTGCACTATTTAGATTCAGAATAGAAATAGCATGGAGCTGTTTTGAGCCCTATTTATTTGATTTACCAGGTCACAGAAAGCAAAGCCAAGATGTGCTTGCTCTGTCTCCCCCTTAAAAACAAAATAAACCAGAAAATCCCCAAACACATACCCAGTTTCCAAATAGATAATTAATTGTGTGTGTTTCTGAGACAAAAACCCAGCCAATAATCCTGCAAATTCACTATGTTTTACTTTTAGTTGTGATCATGCACTATCCATAAACTACTTGAATTTTCAAGACTGCATCATGCCTGAAAATTAATTTATTACCTACTTACGGAAACTAATTTTAGTTTAATGATAAGAAAAATGCTAATGATTACATGCTGTTGACATACTGTTATTTATGGTACTAGACAAAAAATACATATTATTGTTCAGGTTCAATGAACAGACTGTGAAGAGAAATTCCCCTGTTTCTGAATGAACTTTCTCTTGGAAAGACTGCTCTTTTCCTTCTTTCTCAGCTGACTGTCTTCACTTCATTTTATATTTTGCCTCCTTTCCCAGAAAAAAGTTCTGGGAAATTGCACTGTAGCGCACAGACAAACAGAAAAAAACAAAAACAAAAAACAAAACCAACCAAACAAACGAAAAAAACCCACCAAAACCCAAACAAAAAGATCCCTCTAGAACTAGGTCTATCTAGGCTATAGAATGTATTCTACCTTTGCTTCATACTCTTGTGCTTTCTCTTTTCCATCGTTAAGTTATGTGGGACAGGGGTTGTTTGTTGACATAATGCTGTCAAGGCGATTAGTCAATCATGATTAATCTACTGACACAGATGAATTCTATCCAACTTCTCTATAATGGCAGTTAAAGTTTACAGTCAAGCTTGTAATGCTTGAACATAAAAATATATTTACTTTTGGCACAGTTTCTCCCTTTCCATAGTACTATATTAGAAGTGTATCAAGCTCTTGCTATTCATTCTGAAAATGACAAGGACACCCTTTGATCTCTAGGCATGATGGCAAACTTGCAGTGGGTTTTCTCAAATCTGAAATGCTGGAGACAACTGAATATTTTTCCTGACACTTATGAGCCTCTTGGTACTTAAGACAATTCTTCAAATTTTGCAACTACATTTCCTTCTTTAATACATATGTATGTATTCCAATAATCTGACAAAGGCATTATGAATTATTTCTCATCATATTCAAGAAGAACTGACACTCAGTCTATGTTATAAAAATTGTGAATGCTGGCACAAATAACTTCTCAGTTATGTTCATCAGGAGAATTGGCTTGGCATGGACCGAGAATTCAAACAGGACACAATCTACAGCAAGCAACTTTCACATGCTGTTTTAACTACTGCTGTATTAACTTCATTTAAATTGCCCTCAGAGCTCATGCAGCTCTGCACGATGCACTTGCATTCAGTACACTAGATATTTCTGGTTTGCATTCCCACAGCTTCTAAGTTGTTAAGAATTATGCAAAAAGTTTTTGGAGACAAATTTCTCTTTCTTGTTTAGTTCATTTGCCTTAGTACTGTAGAGAAAAAGTTGTTTGACTTCTCAGTCCTTCACACATGTTGCAAGTATTTGTATTTGCCTCAAAGTGGAGAAAATAAATTTCCACTGGCAGTTTTGAAAGGTAGATGTACAATCCACTGGCTCATCTGCAGTTAGAAATAATTACAATTTCCAGTTACTGTATTTTGCTCATTTAAAATGTTTCATGATGTGCATGCCTTCTGAACGTTACCCTAACCCTAAACATTATACTATATAACATACATACTGCATGTGTCATGTCAAAGATCCCCTAGCTTGGGTGAAACAATTAACTGAATACATTTTGGAGAGCCTAGATAGATACACCAGTTAAAAAAGAACAGCACAGTGGTTACAGCATACCAGAAGCAGGACATCTGTGATCCTGGGGAAAAATTATGCTCTTGCAGTACGTCATTTGGGAGTACATTCTCCACATCAACGCTTCCACTACAACGGACCTTTTTAAAGCCTTGCCTACTGCACCATGTGTGCTGCTTTAAGAGAAAAGTTGAAGGGGTCCAGAGGACAGCAAGGGTCATGGCTCTAGAAAACATGTCATATTAAAGAACACTGAAATAATCTGGGTTGTTCAGACTAAAGATCAGATGTGTAAGGAGAGAGAAGGTTCCCACCTTCAGATGTAAAACTGCACAGACATTGTGATTATCCTATCTTCAAAAACAGTAACAGCTATGGCAGGTAGTAATGAGATTAAAACACAACAAGGAAAATGCTGTTTTTATATTAAGAGAACGTGTTCCTATAGTGAGTATAGTTAAGAAATGGAACAGATTGATTTGAGAGGCCATGGAGTATCTACTATTGGAGATTTTAAAGGACAGATTAGACTAATAGTTGTCAAGATTATCACAAACATAGTTAATCTTGTCTTAACACAGGGAGATGTAACAGACAACTTCTCGACATCCCTTGCAGTTCTGTTTTCTACATTTCTATGATATGAAAAATGAGACTATTGTGATTTCATTAACTGTGAAGGTGGTTGTAAGGCTAAATATACCAAAGAGTTTACTGAAGTAAGGAACACACAACAAATTGTCTTTAAAATGCAGGTGAAGAAATGAAAGGCAAAATACAGGTAAAAGTCTATTTTCAATATTGTGGAAGATCTTACATGACATGCAATTAAGTGAAAATAGCAGATACAATCCAGAAAGCTGGGCATGCTGTAAAATGTCTATCCTAGAACTCATTACAGGAACTTAACATGGGTTACTTGCTAAATTAAATATCATGTTTTTATCTCTAATAATGACAAATCACAGTAGTGCATGAGCTCTCCTTGAGTTTTGAAACTGGAAAAAGAAGTTAAAAAAATAGTGTGAATTAATGGAAGGAAGGAGAAATGCAATGCCCACTCCCAAGAAGGACAAATTTCCCCCTCCCCCTCAGATGAGAAGGCACACAAAATGTCTTAATTTTCTGTTTTGGAGAATGAAGCCTGAATGTACTGTGATGAGAATGTTGTGTTGTGCAACTTGATAGGTTGTGGCAAATGAACTGTGCACACACAGTCTCTATTGAGAAGATCAGAACAATTTCGTCTGATGAGAAGGAGAATGTAAACACTGCCATCTCTGACCACTAATAGAAGCTATTAGGGAAACGGCAGGGGACAAGTATTTGTTTGCTGCAATTGAATGTGGAGTTTTGCTGTATTCACTATAGGGTGTGCATGACACAGCAATCTTTTCTACCACTGTGACACTGACAGGGCACTTCTAGAAAGAAACTTTGATTTCTTTTATTCTTTCAAATATCACTGAATTGTTCAGAAATTCATAGTTAATAGAGGCACACAGTAACATTCACAGTGCAGATCTATTGCATTTATGTTTTAAAGAAATATGAGACTAGAAACAGTTCTTAGGCTAAAATCCTATTTTTGCATTAACAAAAATAGATATTTTGGGGTTTGTTAATCCTTTCTTTTACATGATAAAGACACTTGAATATCACTGAAAGAAATTAATATCTTTGGAACACATTAATAAAGTGTTAAACATTCCCGATTTAAAAGATTCTATTCAGGAATGGGACTAATGGTGTGAAGTGTTTCAAATGAAATGACGATAAAAGAAACAAAAGTAGCAAACAGTACTAATAGCAAATTAAAAAAATTATCAGCAAAAATTAAAATAGAAGAGAGAGGAAAATAATAAAGAGACCTGAACAACAGTCCACTGTTGAGAACTGAAACAGTGAAAGTGGAAGAGAAGATTGAAGGCTTTAACAGTGCTTAGCTAAAAATATTAATTGAAATTGGATCTGATTACACAGGGAACCGCTATGTCAATGGTTGGAGAATATCGGATTAAACGCACAAATCTTTTGGCTTTCCCATGTTAGTTACCACATCTCAACCTCAAGAACTGATGAGTGGAAAAAATCCCATGTATTCTTTAGGTAGTCTTCTCAAACAAGCTCACTGAATCATTACAAGGAAACTGCCTGAAGTATCTTTAAATTAATCTGATTAATTAATCTGTGAATTAATCTAATATAGATGCGTAACATAAAAAAATGAGAGGTAAAATTCTCATGTTGACTATGCAGAAAAAGTCCTCCATTATGTGGACTAATTCCTTGTGTACTAAAGAACTTTGTTCTGAATGGGAGCTGTATAGAAAGGGTATAAGAATGATACTGGGAATCCAGCTCATCTTCTACACCTCAGCTCTAAATGACATTAGACAATAAGTTTACCTCCTCTCAGGACAAGTTAGCGTAATGTGGCTGATCTTCTTAGCCTCTAGAGCAGATGAGAAAGATGTAATGCTGCAGGGGAGGTCAAAAGTAGCTCAATTAGGCACTTGTTTGGCTGAAAATCCTGTAGTAGGAAACTTTTAGTTATCATTTGACTACCAAGAAAGCTCACTAAGATGAACACACAGGGCTACAGCCAGCTTTGAATATCCTTTCCTGTGCTTCTCTCCTACCACTGTGAAATAGAAATGGTCTCCTTTCCTTCTCTACAAACTCAGACAGATTCACATTGGACTCTTAACATTATAAGCAAACTGTTGTTTTACTGTGATACCCCTGGGGAAAAAAAAAAAAAAAAAAAAAACAAAAAACAAAACCATAAATTTTCAAGCTTTATCAACGTCTGCAAGCACTTCTCTTACTGCTCTTACGCTCAGTATTTTTGTTAGGAGAAAAAAATGCTTTCATTTCAGAAGATAAGAGACTCAATTTGCTACCATTCATGTGATATGCTTTGACTCAACCAAATTTCAGCACAGTATAAGTTTTTACTAACAGAAAGGGTTATCTGCACATGCATTAGAATAGTTTATATCACACACCAAAATAGATAGAAAAGGTGACTGCTAGGAACTATTTGCCACACAGCATGAAAAGGAAGGAACTGAATACAGTGGATTAAACAGGAGAGTAAATTTGGTCTAATAGCTCAAGGAAAAGGACCAAAGGAAAGATGATGAGGTCCCTTACAACCGAGTGCATTCTACGATGACACAAAAAACACATCAGGATCAGCTGAGAGAAACAAAAGAATGGAAAATGATGAAGCAGAAAAAGAAGACAGATGAGAAAATGAATAGATAAAAGATTAGAAGATCAAAAGCTACAAAGTCAATTGCTTCAATAGAAGGTTAGTAATTTCGGAATTGGCAAGGAAGTGTTACAAGTAATACCTCCCCAAAGATGGAGACTTCACAACTGTTAGGCAACCTGTGCTTAGTCACAGTAAAAAACCTTTTCAGTCTGTTCAGAGGGAATCTCTTCCATGTAACAAAAAAGAGCCTACCTTTGCACCTTCACTTCTGGTATTTTTACATAATGATGAGATCCACTCCTCCCTCTTCTCCTTTCCCCCAGGCCTTCTCCAGGCTGAAGTCTCAGGTCTCTCAATCTTTCCTCACAGGAGACATACCTCAGTTCCTTAATCATTTTAGTAGTGCCCATTAGTAGTCATAGTAGTAGTACTCATTTTAGTAGTGCCTCCAGATCTGTCTTCCACTGAGTAGCCCAAAACTACAGAGGTGTACCTGCCTATGGCAGGAGGTTGAAATTGGGTGATCCTCGAGATCCCTTCTGACCTAAACCATTCTATGATTCTAAAACTAGGCACAGTTCAAATGGGAACTTGCCAGTGCTAAGTACAACAGAAAGATCACCTCCCCTAATCTGAAGGCAATACTTCTCAAAGCACAGTCTAGCATGGCATTAGTCACAAGCACACATTGCTGGATCAAGTTGGCATCCATCAAGAATATTAAGAAACTTATCACAATAATTAAGTTTGCAAGAACAACTGCCACACTTCATTTCACACAGACCCACATTTCTTATATGTGTATTTTTGGGACAGCATTATGGCTTGAAAACTAAAATTTCTGTTAATTTGATGGCCATTTCTGAAACAATAAAGAACATTTTAAACTATTGGCCAGTTTTTGCTTTATGACAGTAGGTAATGCTTTAGATTCAACAGTGCATGCACTACAAAAATCCATAAAACTGCAGTTTCCTTCACTTCGAGGGAAGATTTAGAATAAGATACAGGTATGGCCAAATGTCTAGAACTCAAATATGTTCCTCATCATAATTAATTTGTGTGCAAATACTCTATGAAATAGTGTAGTAAAATATTACAGGTTCCATCAAGTGCTGGACTGTGCTGATGAATAATGAGACCAACTGCTAGAATAACTAATACTAGACAGCATACAGTCCAAATAATTTAATTTAGACCTCTGCCCAGTTAAAAGCTGGTACAAAAAAGTATAAGCTTTCCCTAAACACTTCAGACACCATATAATTAATAATAGATAAAATCTAAAATTAGCTTGAGAATAGCCAACAAGAGCTTATGAATTAATGAAAATGTAATCTAGGTGGTGAGGATGCTGTTAATTTGGTTAAAGTGTGATGAAGAAATAACATATTGCTAGGTTTTTGAAGTTGATTTCTGAAGTGAACAACACAGCAGCATTAGCAGGCAATGGATGGCTGCATGGAGTTTATTTGCTTACCCAGCACCTAAGGCATTGGAACGGGTTGCCCAGGGAGGTTGTGGATGCTTCCTCCCTGGAGGTGTTTAAGGTCAGGCTGGATGAGGCCTTGGGCGAGCTGCTCTAGTGGGAGGTGTCCCTGCCTGTGGCAGGGGGTTGGAGCTGGATGATCCTTGAGGTCCCTTCCAACCTAAACCATTCTATGATTCTATGATTCTATGATTCTATGAAGTAGAAATACCTGCATACCATCTCCTTTTATCTGAGCCTGCGCTAAGACCTCTTGCAGTGAATAGAATTCTTTTCATTGACTTCTAGGATGAAATAAAATCTTTTAAAACAAGAGAATAAACTATGATTTTCACTACCTGGAATGCAAAAGGAGGATAATATTAACCAAATAAAATGATTTGACACGTCTTTCCTATAGAGAGCAATTTTTGTTCCCTTTAGGACATCCCTATTGTCAGCAAGCTTTTAACTCATTTGTCCAAATTGCTTGAGTAGTTTAATTTGACTGCAACTCTGTTAAAATCACTAGGGTTTTTTCGAAGTTCAACTTCACTGAATTTACTTGAGTTACACTGGTGAGAATGTGCTTCAGTAAAGTGGTGAATTATATTGAAACTGTCTTTTTTTTCATCTGTTTTTCCTTTTTGTATCTTATTTTCTTTGTAGGTTGCCCTTTTCCACTTCTAAACAATTCTGTTCCATTCTTCCACATTTGATTCTTTCCAATAGCATTTTTTCAAATCTGAGTTCCAAATGGTAGTGGAATTTGTTTATTAGCTTTCTTGATTTGCAGCCCAGTCCTTCTGCACCAGTTCTTTTGCCACTAAGGAGACAGGAAGAGGAGTCATATGGTATTTTTATAGCCATTTGTTAACTTCTCTGATGATGACTTCACAGTCCTTTGCACAAATTGTCACCTGATGGATAGGGTTTTGCTGTACATTTGGGTTTTTATTCCTGCTCCACTCACCTTGAACTGCAATACAGACGTGTATGTGCATATGCACAGAAGTGTATTATATCAATGCCATGGTACTGTGTACATTAAAGTACAATAGTCTGTCAGAACGTTCAAGATTTAATTGATCAGAAACTAAAACTCCCCAGACCATTTGTTAGGACAGAACTTCAGCATGTCTATAAGCAAATTAAATTCACTAAAGCATCATCATTCCAACCTCCGTAAACACAGGAAATTTATTTCAGTAACATTCTGTACCTGTGCAATGGGAAGGTGCATTAAAAACATGATACGAGCAGGAACCTGTTTAGAGCACAGCATGCATTCACTGAGAGCCAAGAGATGCATCAACCACTATCCCATCAGCCTGCTTATTCTATAGCCTCCATGGAAAGACTATTCTCATAAACTTTTAAAAATATTTATGAGCATGAGAAGTAAGATAAATACTCTTCTGTAAAACCATCTCCCTGTTGACCAAGAGCACAACACAGGGAACACTGGCAAAGAACAGCACAGGGTATTTTATCGTTCTGAATACTGCTTTCTATTAAATCAAGATGCCACAACTGTAAATGTATCTCTTTCATGGATAACTAGAATATATTTCTTCATTTTATTTAACATGGAAAACAGGAATTCCCAGTTCAGTAGAAAAAAAAAAAAGAGTAAGTCTGTAATGTAGAGATACTTCTCTTCAGTAGTAACTATGAATAGTTAATTCTTTGAAGACTTTATCATAAGGGTTTCTGAAGAAGGGAAGCAATTTGGAGAAGAGCCAGAATTTTGGATGTTACTTTTTACTTGTCCTTCACCAGTTCTGGGGGAAAAATATAAAGGGGAATAGTTCTGAACAGTTAGAGTTGCAGAACAATGTTTCAACGAGAGATGAAATAGCGAGTTGTACAGGAAAAGACATAATTCTGGTAGGTTAATAATAAAATCATAAAATACTGGAAGCATAGTTGGTTTTGTTGGTTCGTTGGTTTTCTTCATGGCTAGACCAGAACTTTCACCAAAATGTACCAAATATACCCCATTGCAACTAATGAGCTGACATGGATGTTCAGCTACACAAAACACCCTCCTTGGTGAATCCTGCTTTAAGTTAAAAAAGCTTTTATTAATAAAAGATGAAATAGTCTGAATTAACTCTCTGAATTATGTCAATCTCCAGAGCACTATCTTAGTACAGAAAGAAGCTTGAAAAATAAGATTAGATGTTGCCTGCATCATAGATACAGTCATTTAAAAAGAGGAAAATACAAGCCCTGTGTTAAACATCAGCTTTGCAAATTGTCACTGGGGCAATTTATGTCCCAAATTGAGCTAAAAGGCTAGCTAGCTAGGAAGGATTCACTGGAAAAGCAGAAGAACAGAAAAAAACAGCCATTTCATCAACTGTTACTTGATTTGAAAGGATTACTAGGGAACAGATCTTCCTAGCTGGCCTCTCTTTTAAATGCTCTGGAGAGATCCTCTGCCAGAACATGATGGCAAAAACTGTAACAAGCCACTGTTAGGAAGCCAAAGGCAAGGAGGGAATCTTGGAGCATATTTCTGAGAACGGGAGCAAAAGGAGGATTTTACCATTTTGTATTTTAGATTCAAGTGGCCCAGATTACAAAGTGTGTGGTTGACCTCAATTTTGTGCAGTGCAGATCTGTTGCTAAGGTTTTCACAAAACTCTCATCCTGTATCAGCTTCTGAATCAGGTTGCCTGGCTTGCTGGCTTTGCACTAACATCTTGTAAGCTCCCTCCTGCCATTGTGGAAATGCACCAATTTATTTAGGGCCTGTCTTTCAATAGATGAGAGTCTTCTGGGCTCCTCTTCTAGCCTTAGTAAAATAACCTCAGTACCATCACAGGGGCTGAACATTTCTCTTTCAAAACACTGAGATTTCCTATTGTATTTGAGTGATGACAACCTGGTTCAGGTTTGAGGAACAGAGCTTCATGCAGCCTGAGCCTTCCAACTCTTTTCTCTCTTTTTTCTTTTTTTAACTCCAGACTAGGTGGTATCTGAGTGTGTACCTTCGACAACTTGGGTTTATTAACAACCAAACAAATATAACACAGGTACAGTGACTCATAGTGGAGGTTCATTAAATATTTCTCCTTTTGCCGCATACTCACATATTTGAAAGAAAATTTACAAATGAACAAATTGAAAATTTGCAGCCACACCTTCATGAAGTGATCTTTTCTGGCCAATAGCACCTTTACTGGAAAATAGAGTTTGTGATCCAAAACTTAAAAATTAAGTCAGATTTTGTAAACCTTTCTGAAATCCTATTAATTGGAAAAAGGTTTTAAGACAGATACAGCAACAAGCCATTAAAAGGTATACTGAAGATGTTTCCGTCTTGGAAATAAAGATTTAAGCACATTTAGGAAATGAACCATGCTTGTCTTGCTTATAAAGAGGTGGCTCTAATGATTTCTTTTTAAATGGTCAGTACCTATTTAAACATTCTTCTGAAGTTTGAGAGCTTAGGAATTCAGAACTTATGTAAGGAAGGATGTTGTAGACCCCAGGTTAAATAAAATTGAACAGGTTAGAATAAATCAAAATATAAAAAAATGCTTTGAAAATATTCTCATAAATCTCTTAACAACAAGTTTGGTTATCTCATTTATAAATGTTTTTTATCTATTTATTATTTATTTCAAAATGCATTTAGTGAAATCAAGTGAAAGGTGAGAAAATGTCAGTCTTGTCAACCATCAATGTAGTATCTAAGCACCTAGCAATTAAAAGACCTGTAATATCTTTCATAAAGATCAAGTAGATCATGCTTTTTCTTAAACAGAAATAATTACACTGCTCATTCATTAACTTCTTCATAAATCCTATTAATTTTGAACTACTATAGATCCTGGAAATGCAGTTGAGGCTAAATGAACCTCATTACACAGTGTCCATGAAAACAGTAATAGAGTAAAGGTAGGAAGTGCAGATGGTGATAATTAATTGCTCATCTTCTATCACTGCAAACTTTAAACCAACAGTTCTATTTTCAAATAAAATTTTGTTTGCTAGGGACATTTTAGTGCAGTCCACATGCATTGGTGCTAAGTCCTTTTTAATGCAATTTTGAAATGGTGAAGAGATAAACACATAGTGATTTTTATCTATGTTTTTGATAAATGAATGTTTCAGCAAAATTTTACAGCTAAAAAGGTTATTTACTTAAGAGAGATTTTCTGTATGTGGAAAGGTCAGATTTTTTTAGATTGCTGTGAAATTGCTTCTGCCTTTTAGCAAATCTTCTAAGACGGCTCCTCTCCTTGTAGTGTTGACAAGGACACAGGAAGGATGTGGCCTGAAGAAATCAAATGAACAGCATAAAATCCTAGCTGGAGTCTTCTGCTGCCACAGTTTGTGGGTTTTGAAATTCTGTCAAAATGTTGAACAATACGAGACGAGAAAGAGGACTTCTGAGCAAAAATCAATAGCCAAGTCTTTTGAACTGTCCATGTACAAAGTTCTAATGAAAATGTCCTTGAGGGAAGTTTTAATAGTGGACTTTGAGATCAGGTCCTCCATTGCCCTGATAGCATTGTAGAGCATTTGAAGTTTTCAAAGGTAGCAATCCACAAAAGTTTGCCTCACACAACTGAGGATGGAGATGCCGCTAAGGGATCTCAAAAACAGCAGTCTGCCACTGAAGACTATACAGAATACTATACGTATTGTTTGCACTGTGTCAGGTTTTAGCTGGAGGGCACAATTTACTTCAAGGGAGTTTGTGAGTCTTTAAATAGCATCTCTCCATGTACAAACAACTGATCAGATGCTCAGCACAACACAAAAACGGTGTGAGTTCCACTAAAGGGGTTTTACTTAATATACTGTAAATAGATTGGAATTTTCTATAAATACAATAATATTAAATAAGGTTTTGATATAATATCCCATTAACTGGGATTATATTTCTTTGTATCTGTTTGAGCCTGTTATGAATGCAAAACGTTCAGTACTACATCAAGGTCATTCTGGGAGAACTGCCATACACATTAAATTGAGGTTAAAACGGTTGGTAAGTGAGGGTTATGCAGTAATTGCACCACTGTTCCCCTAACCCACAGAATGCATACATTTACTGTGCCTTTGGAGCATTCTTTCCCCCAGTGCCACTGAGAATTCGTATGCATTCACTCTCAATTATAGTTAGCACTATTAGAATAAAATCTTTTGTTATTAACGTGTAAGGTATCCGGCGCAAGCACAGGAATTGTTTCATTATGCAAAAATTAATTAAAACCACCCCCAAATAGTAATACCTCTTTCTTTATATAATGTTTTTATATATAGCCTAAACTTCATAACAAAGACATATTAACAAGTCAGCACAGAGATTCCCACAGCATTTTAAAATTCCTTTTGCTCGATAAAAGGGTACTTTTTTTTTTTCTTTAATTTCATGGAAGTCTGCTGGTTCTTGCAACTTTATCATCTTCCCAAGGTTCAGTTTACTCCACCCTGTAATTCAGCTAACATCACCTTCAGTTTCACCAGTATTTAGCAAATGGTTGAATCATAGAATCAACCAGGTTGGAAGAGACCTCCAACCTCATCCAGTCCAGCAACCAGCACCCAGCACCTAGCCTTGTCCAGTCACCTAGACCATGGCATTACACGCCTCATCCAGTCTTTTTCTGAACACCTCCAAGAACGCTGACTCCACCACCCCCCTGGGCAGCCCATTCCAATGAAATAGGACAATAAACATTACAGAAAGTCTGCAAAGCTGATACTATTACACATGTAGCTGTGACAAGTGGTACATAGATATAAAATGTATAATAAAAAATTCTTTTACATTCTATAAAATTTAATTAACATCCATGGAGTAATTTTACTGGGACAGTTTCTTTGATTTTTTAATAAGTAAAGCAATTTCATCGATCAAGCATTTCTAGAAGTCTGGTGAACAGGTCTAGGGAAGCAATTCCCCCCCTCCCCTCTGCTCTCATGAGACCCCAGCCGAAGTACTGTATTGAGGTCTGAGCTCCCCAGCCCAAGAAGGACATGAACCTGTTGGAGTGAGTTCAGAGAAGTGTCACACAAATGATCAAGGGACTGGAGTACCTCTCCCATGAGATCTACTTGTTCAGCCTGGGGTAGAAGAGGTTCCATTGCAGCTTCACAGTTTTTAAAGGAGGGCTACAAGAAACCTGGAGAAGGACTATTTAACAGGGAATGTAGTGACATGACAAGCAATACAGATTTTAACTTAAAGAGGGCACATGGAGAATAGACATTAGGTAAAAAGTTACTTATGTTGGTGCTTGAAGCACAGTCAAGTATTTAGAATCAGGACAAAAGAAGCATGTTAAGATGTATCAAAAGTTAGCTAAATAAATTGTATGTATTTGTGAATGATTTCGTTTATGGGAAGTGTGCCTATAAATACTACAAAGGCAAAGAAGTATAAGACTTCACACTTAGCCTATTATATGTAATTAAAGACTATCATGAAATCGCACAACGCTTAGAAGTTTCAAGACCACAATTTAATGGATATGTTCAACCCTAGCCTGTGAATAATTCCTGAATGATCACGAACTGAGTACTTAGAGAACGCCCAAATACCATGACTTTCACTCTGGAGTTTTGTTAATGTAAATTTTTTCACTCCGTAATGGAGAGAAATATAATTCACTGAGCTATTTTGTCTTCTGTAATGCACTTCAGTCAATTCTGTATCTGTCTGAACAGAAAGATGCCAAAGAATTAATCATCACCTCCCTCCCAGTTAAAACTATAAAGGCCAGTCTCCCTTGTTGTGAGTACTCACTTAGCCCTAATTGAAGCAGCACTTAAATATCACAATAGAACAATTCACTCGGAGAATTCTCTCCAATTCTCTTCTTTCTTCCCCCATCCTCCCTCCCCATTAAACTGTTTTCTGCTTCGTATTCAAAGAACAGCATGAAGCTTGTCATGCATTTTTTCTGCTGCAGAAGTATATATGGGTAAGAGCTGGAAATAAACTGAGGTTTTCAACATTTTTTTTTCATTCTGATAATCTGCTTTTGAAACAAAAATGCATACACATAAATTATTACTATGAAACAACGACTACATATTTTTTCTTGTTGTTACTGAAACTAGAATTTCACATGGCACAACTGACTTTGAAATACAGCTTAATACCAATTTAAAAAGTAAAACAAATAGAAAACCAGTATCACATAGCACAACTGTAGGCTTATAAAACTGTGAAGTAGAAACTGTAGAAACTGTGCAGTATCATAGGGGATGAATGAAATCTCATCTGAAATGTATTCATTTGAGCTTAGAGACAACTGATTTACCAAGGGAGAAAAGACTGGCTATGGTTCAGTTTCATAGTCATGCATATTAATATGAGTCTAATAACAATAAAACACTTAAATAGCTGACTGGATGCAAAACATTCGTCACGTTCACATACCTGTGTGTACACATTTACATTTATTAAAGAAAAAAACTCTGAAATAAAAATCTGGAGTAAGATAGACATTGAGATTGCAGAGCAAGCTATTACAAGCCATTGTAAATTCAGTACTCTGAAATTTTCTTTTAAAGAAAAAAAATACCAAACCTGCAAGCTGTTCTACATAAGAAAATGGTAGTCCCTACTTCATTAGCATAAAGGCTTTGCAAGAGAGGAGAAAACAAGTAAGAAAGAGAAGGTAAAGAATGTAAATGCAGCTCTACACAATTGGGTTCTAGTCCCAACATAAACCATGCTAGGTGTGTTAGTGACATTACAATTAAAGCAATTGTTAATTATGTGCATCATATCTTTGTAGAGAACTAGACAAATCTACAATCTTATTTAACAAAATCCTACAACTTAAGGCAATAAAATATTCTTTTGACCTATATATAAATATAAATAATAAACAAAAATATACAAATATATAAACAACAGAACGAGGGGACACAGTCTCAAGTTCTGCCAGAGCAGTATAGGCTGGATGTTAGGAGAAAGTTCTTCAGACAGAATGATTTGCCATTGGAATGGGTTGCCCAGGGAGGTGGTGTTGTTGCTGTCCCTGGAGGTGTCCAATAAAAAAATGGATGAGGCACTTAGTGCCACGGTCTAGTTGAATGGATAGGGCTGGGTGACAGGTTGGACTAGATGATCTTGGAGGTCTGTTTCAACCTGTTTGATTCTATGATACTATACCAACTAAATGGAAAATCAGGTGCCATAGGAAACTTGAACCTGCTTGAAGGGTCCTGCAGAAGAAGGCATGAGGAGGGACTGGATAAGGGCTAGTAGTTTCAGGATGAAAGGCAATGGCTTTGCGCTGAAGGAGAGGAAATTTAGACTGGGGATTAGAAAGACACTAAGGTGGTGAGACACTGGAACAGGTTGCCCGGGAAGGTTGTGGATGACTCCTCCCTGGAGGTGTTTTAAGGCCAAGTTGGATGAGGCCCTGAGCAACCTGCTCTAGTGGAAGGCGCCCCTGCCCATGGAAGGGGGTTGGAACCGGATGATCTTTGAGGTACATTCCAAGTCAAACTGTTCTAATATTAATAAAATGGGAATCTTATACTTTCATAAAGATACCATAAAGAGTGATTAACATTTATGAATTGCTCAGATACAGAGGGATGAATACTAGAGAGAAGTACATAAAGGAAATTATTTTCTCACAAGGGAGTTAGAACAGTGTAATCAAACATGAAATATGTGCATTTTGGGAGACAAGAGCCTTCTATAAAGTTAATACAGGTAATTGAATACATTGCTATATAATACAAAAGTTAAAATGAGTTAATATTTCAAATAAAATTTAAATCTGTGCTTTTCCAGTTTCTTTCAGAACCTAGGTGGTGTTTCTGAGATATTTTTTTCTTGACATCCATAATACAAAATCTAATATTTGTCAAGTACTGTAAAAAGATGTTCTGTAATAAAAGCTCTTTCACAATCTTAAGTTAGTGAAACATCAAAGGATGCACTTATACAGTTTTAAGTCTTGTCATGCTAGAACTTCCTAGAAGTTAAACTTCTCTACACCTTTGGAAAACTTTTCATGAAGACTGACACACAGGTTCCATTGATGCACAGCAGAATCTTGGCAATTTAACCAGTTAGAATATGCAGGAAGTAGCTCAGTGTTAAGAAGTGATCAGGATTCAGAATACACAGAGGTAAAAACTCTGAATGACAGTGAACTCATAGTCAGCTCACTGAAATCATTCAAGTCTGTGGTGGGACTATTTTCAAGAAGATATAACACCTTTTACCTACTAATTAAGTAATTGGCACAGACTAGAAGAGCATGAAGTGTCCATGAGATTTCATACTGGTGCCATCTTTCAGCTGAGAAGCATTGAAATATTAAAAAAATAAATCTTAAGGAGAAGAAAATATCCTAATTGTCTTTCCATTTGTCTGGATTCTTAATTTCATCATAAAGTCGACACCCAGAAGCACCAAGAAAACTTGAGGCTTTGGAAACCATTAGTTACATCTGTGCTTAATGACAACTGCTGGGTTGCATGATCCCTGTTATAAATAACTTTCATATTAACTTTCTCTGCACTTAAAAGATTGCTTCAACAGCTGAGGTAAAATGATTCTTTTTTCAGTGAGTACTAGACTAACTTCACTGATTGTAGCAGACTGAATTGTATTTTTGTAAGGCTTTTCAACAGGCAGCCAAATAAATAGCTTTTTCCCTGCTGCATGGTTTGCTGTTTGCTTAAGCAAAAATCCAATTTCAGGAGAAGACTCCACAAGGGCTAAATTCCCTGCCATTTACAAGTGTCCCATTAGAGTAGCTTTCTATATGGAAATAACATTCCTAGACAAGGAGAGAAAGAGTAGGTCTGAGGTCCACTGTTCCTGATGTGTTTTATTATTTCTTTTTCATTTGAAGAGTAGAGCTGTACTCCCATGAGAAAGACAGAGTAATATCTGAATACAAATGTCTCTGGAAATTGGAGCTTCTTTAAAAGTAAAATCCTCTTTTTTATGTCTTTTAAATTTTTTTTCTCTCCCTAGTATACATCAAGGACAAGGTGAGACCTGACAGCTTCAGACTCAAGCTGTCTTTTGATAAAGGTTTTTAATTAGAAATTCAAAGAAAAAACTCCTGCAGGGGCAGCATATATTAGAAATGTTGGGATTTGGGCTTGATTACTGTTTTATTTACCCAAAGTTTTTTCTTTTAAAGCAAATGCAATTAGAAGGATGGGGTCAGTGAGAATCTGTGCATATAGTGGCAGTATGAAACATTACCAAAAACAAACCCACAAAAACACACAAAAAAACCCCAAACACCAACCAAAACAACCTTTTAAAGAGAATGCATTAACAAAACAAATCAGTGCTTAGCAACAGTATAAATCATTATGAAATTTGAGGAGCTCACCTCAAAGCAGTAATAATTATCAACAAGGAGCTGCATTGAGTTTATTCATAACACCTACTGTGGTGTCTCCCTTCAGTGAAATTATACATATTTGGATTCCATAATTTTTAAACAGTTTCTTGGTATTTTTGGGGGAACTTTTTTAAAGTTTAGTTTGGGGGTTTTGTTGTTGTTGTTTTTTGTTTGTTTTCTGATGTAGGGATTTTTTTTGTTTGTTTTTGGGTTTGTGGGGAGTTTTGTTTGTTTGCCCTTGTTTTTTTTTTTCTTTCAGTTTTACAAGTTTCCCCATATTGTAATCTCTTCAAAATTTGCCTGTTATTGTTTGTAAAAGAACCACAATCCAATTAAAAACACTGTAAATGCTAAAAAGACATAAATCTTCATATAAAAGATCATTAATAAAAATTAGCTGAATGACCTCTAGGGAAAGATTTCCATCCATGATGTACTTAGAATTTTTTTCCATGTCTAAGAACTGATATAAGTTGTGCATATTTTATACACCTCAGTGGTACTGCTGCTCAGGAAGAGTTCACATTACCTCTGAATATTATGAGGTGTTGTATCAGTTTACTGTATTTTAAATAACAAGTGAGCTCATTTTGGACAAACACCAATAACTCCTGGCAACAATGACTTGCTGGATTAGGTACCTGCTGCTCTGCCTTCATTCTTAGCTACATTAATTCCCAATACCTGAAACAAAGGTACATTTCAGGACAATAGGAGGAAACTCTGACTTTATAAAGCAGTCTCATGTTGGATTGTTAAAAGGACAATTGAGACGACTGCATGCTGAACATTTTCTCTATGTATGTCTTCATGTTAATGCTAAATATCAGCATGATCAACAGCTACGAGATGTTCAAAACACTTTGCACCTAAACAGCCATGACTGACAAAACAAATAATTTGCCTCTTTTTTTTCCTGCCCACAGTTTTTTAACTGCATGAATCCAAACAGTTGTACTGACCTGGGAATAACTATATTACATGAAAATAATTACATGGCTAAGGTCACTTCCTACTGTAGTCCCTGAAGAATTCTTAGTGCCTAGTAAATATGAGGCAAATGAAAACATTCCCTGTGGTTCTTGAAACTTAAGAACCTCTTGGGACTTCCAGTGAAGCAATATCAAGTGAAAGTTACTCTCTCTTACTTTCAGATTGGTGGTTGGTCATTGATAGTAAGAGCCCTCAGAAAATCCGTGACATTTTTACTCTACTAAAACTTTTTATGCTAGATGGCAACAGCCAATCATGCTACAATGAAAAAACTTAGTCACTTTCTAAACTGGTTTTCAAGTGGACTTTCTAATAACTATTTGGCCATAGGAACAAGAAAACCACAACAAACAAGCAAACCAACCGACAACAAAAACCAGAACACCAAAAAAGCTCAAACACACAAACCAAATAAAAAATGAAACAAAGGTCCACACGATTACAGATATTAGTTATCTCTGACTAGATTAATTCATGAGCTCTTCTTCAACTTGTCGCAAATTCAGAAGACCTTTTACAGCAGTTACACTTGAAAGTAGTGCATTAACTACAAACGTATAAGAGGAACTACACTATGTGGTGAGAGTGGTTAGTATTATCAGAAGGTGAATTCAGCATAGCTGCAAAGAACATGCTGGTTTGATTTCCTTAAAACACATTTTCCTTGGCTGATTAATGAAGAACTTGTGAAACAATTTAATCTATCCAGGGATGCAAATGTTAGTTTATGTTTTTCATGGCTGATTACTGAATAAGTTCTAAAGCAGTTTAATCTGTTCAGGGATGTTAAACAAATATGTCAACATTCATTTTACATTTGTGTCTACCATAGCTAAACTAGAAGAATTCTGGAAATAGACTGCAGCACTCTGTTTGCTCAAGGGGAAAAAAGAAGTCAATATGCTTCATATTTTATAGAAGATGCAAACTCCTTTCTAAGATGAATGCTTTTCAGATTGAAGTTTTCAGTAGCTTTGCTGTGTAGATTATGGTCTGGCATTCTGCCATATAATGATATATAGCCTTATAGCTCACTATTATGCAAATAGCAATTTGGTTAAGAGATCTGAACGCTGAGATTTTCTCTGAGGACCATAATATATTTCAAACTCCTTACATCAAATTATATTTGACATTTAATTTGAACTCACTTTATGTAGAGAAATAATTTTAAAAATCCTCTTGTGTACATTTTTAATATGAAAAGCATTATGTTTTAATTTTCTTTTTTTTTTTTTTTATATGTAGATACATTTGCACAGAGTAGGTTTAATTTGGATAGACAGAAAATATACCCTTATATATAGCCCACCATGTAAGAAAGGGTATTCTAAGCAATGATTGCTTAGCACAAAGTAAAATAAATACAGGACATAGTAGTAATAATGTTAAAATTCATACATGCATCTCCTAGTAATTAATTCTTACAAAATAAGACTGACAAGTACATATGCATTCAACCATGCTGTACAGAGAATTAATACTGAAGAATGGCATATGAAACATAATCAGGTTCAGAAGCTGGTAATTAATCTGGGAAAGGTCAGCTCTAAACTGCACTCTTCCTTTCAGATCTCTTAAATTTAGCTAGCAGGGTCAGTACTACACTTACGGTAGAAATCATTCAATCTCCATTCTAGCCCTACCAAGGACATCAAGACTTAATTTGGCACACAGTTTATTTAACAACAGTGGCTCAGGCTCTCATTTTAGAAGCTAGTCTACCCGCACATGTTAAGATTTAGAACCTGAAAATTCACAAACACTAAATCTCTGTCACATTTTCTTTGTACAGGTTATTTGTTCAGATAATGGGAACAATTTGGTTACTTACATATATTTATTCCTGTGTAGCTTTGCCTCTCCTTTACAAGCTTATCTTATAATGACTTAAAGATTTCTTAGAATCACAGAATGGTTTGGGCTGGAAGTGACTTCCAAAAATCATCTAGTCCAATCCCCCTGCAGTTAGCAGGGACATTCTTTACTGGATCAGATTGATCAGAACCTCATGGAGTCTGACCTTGATTATCTCCAGGTACAGACTCTCAACTGCCACCCTTGGCAACCTGTTGCAGTGTTCCACCACCCTCGTGCTGAAGAACTTGTTCCTAACACACAGTCTAAATCTCTTCTTGTCTAATTTCATACCGTTGCCCCTTGTCTTATCAGTACAGGCCACTATAAACAGTCTCTCTGCAGCCTTCTTGTAGGCTCCCTTCAGGTGGGGGAAGGCTGCTATTAGATCTCCCTGGAGTCTTCTCTTCAGGGGACAGAAAGTAACAATAGGTAAATTCAGGCAGAGCATTAGGTTTTTAACTGTAAGAGCAGTAAACTTTACTTCAATACCACCATGAGCAGCAATAACAATTAGTTAAGAATAAGCATATCCTTGAGAAATTTTATCCCAGATAAAGGGATAACTATATTCTTAAAGGACTAAATCTAATATAGAATTGACTTGGCAGGGGGGAGGGGGTGGCAGAGGGAAGTGAAGGTACAAAAAATCTCAAGACAACAATGTTGTTATAGTGAGAGTTGCTGTTTGGGGCACGTGTGTTCTTGGACTGCTACAAGAATCTTTGTGCTATTGCATAATTTTTTAAGCACTGCAAATGCTTATTTTGTCAGTCACTGTGTCACTTGTCAGTGAGTGTGGTATCAAATTCATTTGTCAAAGGTTTACAGTATGGCAAAAAATTCACTTCTAGGAGAACCCTGGCATTCCAACTCTTCACTAGACAGAAAACTTTCTTGTGCAAGATTGCTCTGGACAATGGGTCATGCTTAGACTGGAGTAGTGCAAGAACTATAAATTGCTCTTTTGGAATTTCTCTTTGTATTACTGGGACCTCAGTCAGACTCTTTGAAACAATTGTTAACTTAATCTTGCAAATCAAAACTAACCCTTCATAAATACTGACCTAATGACAAGTGGAACTTAAAATGGCTAAAGACTTTTAAGTTCAGCTACACTGGTACACATCAATACCAGTGCCTAAATAATTCACATCAAAACTGTACAAAAATCATACTTCTAGAAATTTGAATAAAAAGCGAAAAAAAAATAATGGAAGCTGTCTTACTCTCTGAGCAAAAATAGTTTGTGTTTTGAAAAGCCTTAAATAAAAATTGAGACTTTTGTATGAACCAATATTGAAGTTAAAAGTACTGAAGTTGTTTTAACCAATGGAGTAGATGGCTGCACAGAATCCAAATATTGTGCTTTCAATTACATGATGTTAACAATAAACTAAGATTCAAACAATTAATTACATTAGGCACAGTCAGCAAAGCTGTTCTGAATAAGTATTATTTAAGCATTTAAGGATGTTACTGAAAAAGTCTGCAATGTTATGTACAAAGTAACAACAGATTATTATGTTCTTGTAGAAAAATCGACTCTAAAGGATGATTTTTTTGTGAACATATCTCCTTCTGGACATAAAAAAAAAATGCACAAAAGCATAAAAACCCTAATATGTAGCAAAGCAAATGCCATGGAGAGATGAGGGAAAAGGGAAGGTACTGACCAGGTTTATAGGAATGTAGGATCATGGGAAAAAATGCAAAGATGACACTTTCTGGCCACTCTAGTCTCTGGAGGTCTATAACTCCGTGGTTCCCTTGAACTGCTAGCCTTAAAGTCACACAGCAAATTTAACATATATGAACTAAAGATCAGAATTCCAGTTAAAATAAATCATAAAGCCAAACTATTTCAGCTACTATTTTTTCCCATGATGAAAGCTTGCTTACCAAAACCCCCAAAGCAAATTTAACAAATCACAAATTAATAAGAACAGATCTTACAGTGACCTTGCTTTATTAGTGATCTAACACTGGGCAGTATAATATGAAAGTCACCTTTAAGTAAAAACACTGTCTGACTCCAATTACACAAATCCTAAAATACAGACCTATTTTAAACCTAGAAAGTATCACATCCAGCACTGACCTTTAAAACACTCCTAAAAAGAAGATTCAGTAATAAAAGCTAAATCTAAAAATAGGCAATATTTATGGAAGCAATCACAGTACCGCGGTTCAGTAGACACAGGATTTTTTGCATATGCAAATGATGTATATATAGATTTTTTTAATGTAGATGGAATCAGGCAGATGACAACTCTGTGTGTGATTTGGCAATATGACTTCAATGTTAGTGTTCATTAAACACAGCCTCTAGACCAAAAATGCACAAATATTCAATCGTTTAGTGACTCACTTGGTATAAGAAGATAGTAACGTTTTAATGGGATTACATCAGAACTAATACTAAGCCTATCTACAGCATATCTTGCAAGCCTACAACCACAACAGGATTTGACAAATTTAATTTTGACTACAAATCATCTTAAACTATCCATTAAATTTGAAAATCTTGAGACCACGATGTGCTGTATATCCATGCTTGTAACAAAGCAAACCACAAAGACTGCAGGCTGAATGACACGGAACCGATCATATAATATTTATCAATGAGGTAGTCAAAGAATTGAGAAAATAATACCTTTTTTTTTGTACAGTGTTTGTTCTTTTTCAGGTGAGAGTTTGGAAAATTCAGAAATACTGGCCACTTTACAACTCGGTAAAAGAGATGATTATGAGAGAACTGGTTTTACAGCAGAGTGTCTGGAAGGCTATCTTCTGTGCTTTATTATGGTCAGAACCAACACAAAGAGTTTAATTTATCACTACCATGCATGTTTTTTCAGAAATTGCAAGGCAAGGGATTGTATTTTTTTCCCTCCAAAGTTTTATTCTCCTTTTCTATCCTTTGCCCTCAGCTGTTCATATGAAATCTACTTAGCCTACAGAATGAAAAATATCAGCACTGACTTCATTTGCTTATAATGCTGCAATAAGAACGATTAAGTTCATCTCCTTTCAGCTTAATTTTTGCATAGAGATATACATCACTCATTCCTGATGCATAAGTGCTCCTAGGAAATACACCAAAGTAGCAATAATATCCTGCTTTTACTAATCCCTATATGATCTTGTAGTTCATGAAGAACACCAATTTTGAGATAAGATCTCAGCTACCTCTTTCATCACAAGGAACATTTAAGAGAGACAGCTGGCAGACCAACCTCAGGAAATCCCAATCAAAACAAGCCAACAATAAAAAACAGCCCCAGTACCATTGGTACAGGAATTCATAGTTATATAAAATGGACAGCCACTTAAAAAGTGACAATAACTCTCAAAGAATTTTTGAAATGTAAATGGCCTCAGGTGTTAAGACCACAGATTTCCAACAGACTAACTAGCGTTTAAACTATTTCACAAGACATTTCTGTGCAGGAATGAACCATGTGGAAACATCCGTTGTCTATGATCCTTGGAAAGATGTCTTCTGTCTATTTGTGACAGTGCTCTTTATGCTGAGAACAGACATTTTGGAAATATAGAGAAGTCACACAAAGTAGCAGAGCTCATAAGGAAAGTGGAACAGATGGCTTCACTAATGAGTTTTCTAAAATACACACCCTGTCCTTGGTGGCCAGAGTGCAGTAGCTGAAGTGTTCTAGTGAATATTTTCTGAAATGATTACTCTTTTTCCAAACAGATTTACATTGTCAAATTGTATTATATCTCTAAAAATCAATGAGGAAAAGTTCTGGGTTGTTGTTTTATCAGTTGGTTGGTGGTTTATTTCTTTTTATTTTCCCCACCTGTGAGAAGTGGTTTAGATATTGCAATGCAATTTAAAAGCATCAAAATTATCTTCATGTTAAAGCAGTCTCATGACAACCACGAGGCTGCATTTCCACACTGTTAACAGATCTTCCATAATAATTCATGAAGACCTATTAAGCTCACTGATATTCAGCATCAACAAATTGCTATTGTAATTGCCAATACAGGCAACTTCAAGGTTTTGGGGGAAGTTCCTTTTATTATTTATTTTAAGGATACTAAACAGAGCTTAATTCATTCTTGTAAGGAATAGAATCGGTTGCTGCTCCTGCGGTAAATAAGCATCAGTAAATGCAGCTGGTGAGTTTTTGAACATAATTTATAGCATTCAACTTCATAACAACAAATCGATACCAATTGTATTCTTACTTTAGGATAATTAAACAGCATTTGAAATTTGCAACTGTCATGAACAAATCTGACATTTTGAAGTAATGGATAACTTTGGAAATAATTATCTGAATTTTTGTAGTGGTTCCTGAATTATTTTTTCATCTCCGCATCTGCAAGCTTCTTGCTGTTAACACTGGAGAATATTAATATACACATTTCTAGGGAAAAATATAAAAATCAAGCCCTGGTTCAGCATGAATCACTTCCTCTTTCAGTGATCTCTAAGTAGAACTGCTTGGAGGCAAGTTGAGAGTCTTTAGTAGTCTAAAACTACTACCACCATATTCTTGCTCAAAGTCTACTACTGATTACTATACCTTGCTTTAAAAAATTGAAATAAAGAATTAAGCAAACGATTTAAAGAACCTGTTGCCATTATTATAAAGATATAAATTATTTTATTTCCATTATTTTCTGCTAGTCTGTCTTTGTTCCATACCACAGACAGAAGACAATGTGAGAAAAATACCTGAATTACTTAAACTTTTGTACGACTTACAAATACTACAAGCTGTCCTGCACTACGAGTTTTTAAGTCACAGCTGTGTGTAATTTCTCTATGTAAAATATGTGTGACTTATGACTTGGATGTTATGGCAACTGCATGAAAAAGTAAAATTACAGGACCAGAATCAGTGGATACTAAGTGACACTCAATTTCCAATCAAGTTTTTACTGGTTACCTTAAGTATGAGTAGAAATAAAGTCACTGAAAGTATGGCCTGAACCATTAGAGAACCATACTGCTTAATATCATACTGTTGTTATAAAACTGAAATTATAGTATGAAAACAATCATATTCAAGGTCAGGTTGGACAGAGCTCTGAGCAGTCTGGTTCTGTTAAAGAGGACTCTGCTTGTTGCTGGAACAATAAAGTTACTTGTAGAGATTACATATACACTAGGGACTATAAAGCTACTTGTGCTTATAAATTAGCATTACTCCAACAATTCAACATTTGCAAAAATGGTGTAAAAGTCTTAGTGACTTCGGTATCTTAAGATGAACACAATTTTTAAGATTATCTGTAGGACAGTTTGAAAAGTTCTGGAAATCAAATGTCACATTGCACTAACCAAGGAAATGATAAATACGATCCAAATGGATACTGCACTTGGGTAGGCATAGAGGTTTATTTAGTAGACTGATTGAAAGATACTCAGAAATCAATGAAAACTGAAACTCTGAAGAAATATAATCTGCTTGAGACAACTGTGCTGGTTTGAGGCTAATAGAATATTTTAATGAGAGATATCAGATCATTGGTTGTGAAAAGAACATAATGGTGATGTCTGTATCATTCGTTGGTTTGCTGAATGGGATAAAAAGTCAAAACATAAATAATGTTCAGCTCTTCTCTCCTGGGGCATTATCCTGTTTAATTCTCCCTGGCTGGACTCTGAGTCTTGAGCTAATTACTTCTAACCCTCACCTGCTCTGACACCTCTCCTCTAATTTCAGCAACTAATCACATAAGCTATGGGTTTCCATTTTGTTTATGTGTGAGTTTCTGAGATAGAAGGAGTTTGAAACAGAGAAAGAGGGGGTAGTGGTGGTATGGTTAGCCTTGAGCCCTTCTGGGCAATTTGCTTTTGTCCAGGAGGGAAATGAGGAGTTCTGTATTACTTCTAACTTGTATATAATTGTAAATACTTGTAAGTATACACATGTAAATTTTTCAGTGCTGTAAATATAGTTTCATCTTACTTCCAAAACCATCTGAGTTAGTCTGGGCAATTTCAAGTAGTGGAGGGGGGGAAGTTCCAACCTGTTACAGATAAGTCAAAAGGCATTTGCTTAAGAGTTAGTCCAGGCTAATACCTTTATTTAAACTTTCCCATGGTGGGGGTTGGGAAGTAAGACAACATAGTTAATTTATTTTCTGAAAAATTATGAAAATTCTAACAACTCTAAAAATGATGACTGCTCTGATCATAGTCTTTTCAGTTTATTGATATTGCTAATAAAATTAAGTATTTCTTCTATTAGTACCACTAGTAGTATATTAATATTTATAGCTTTGCAAGCAGTATAAAACTAACAATTGTTTATGGTGCAGGGGACAGAGAAAATACAGTAAAAAATAAATAAATCTAGTTTTCCTGAACAATAATCATATATTAACCTACATTTTTCAAGTAGGACTGTTCAAGTTGGTTGGAATTGTATTCATCATGAAAGGCTGCACAAAATTTGGGAGGATTTATTATTTTATTTCCTTCCAGCTTTGAAGGTAGTACTTCCTCCCAGGATTCCCTGTGGGAGTGAAGCAGTACCCACAGAAGATGACGGAAATTCATGGGACCATGTGAGATGTATTTGAGGATGCTGAAGGATGTGTCACTGCTCTCTATCATCTTTGAAAGGTAATGAACAATTAGTGGCAATTCCAGACAGGCTTCTGATCACTGAAAAAAAGGGCAAAGTAGAGGGCAAAAATGGAAATCTCACTAAGCACAGAGCTGTCACCCTCATCTCAGTTCTGAGGAAAGTTATGGAGCAAATTTGCTTAGAAAGCATTTTTAAATAGATGGAAAGAAAGGGATTTGGAGCTGCCAGCCTGGGTTTACCAAAAGTAAATGGTACCTGAACAATCTCATCAGTGATAGGATGAGGTGACTGGTTCTGTGGACAACGTGAAGACAGTGAATGTAGGATACCTTGACTTTAGTAAGGCTTGTGACACACCAAATTGTTGAGAGCCAGGCTACATAACTGAACAAAGTAGGCAGAGAATTAGCTAGGGTGCAAAAAGAGTCATCAACAGTGCTGGAAAGTCCATCTGGCAAACAGTAAGCAATGGTGTTTCTTAGGGATCAGTATGGGGACCGATACTTGGATCTGTCTTCATTAATGTAGGTGGATGACAGGACAAAGTGCACTCAGAGCAAGCATGTAGATAACAATAAATTGAGGGGCAGCAGTTAACATACTGGAGGGCAGGGTTGCTATTCAGAGGGATCCAGACAGACTAGAGGCATGGCTTGATAGCAACAAGCTGAAATTTCACACCTGGGATGTACTAAGTCCTTGTACTGGGGCATGACCCAACTGGACAAGGACTGAACATCTCAGTCTAACTAGAGACGGGTGACCAGGGGATTAGACTAGATGGCCTCCAGAGGTCCTTCTCAAACTAAGTTGTTGTATGATTCCACAGGAACAAACGATCTCAAAACAGGAAAAAACAGAAAAACCAAGCAAGCAAGCATTGTATGGTTTCTCTTGTTAGTTTTGTTTTCTTTTTTCTTTTTCCTTCAAGTCAGTATTGTTATACTGAACGTTTGTCTGAGCCTTTATTGTTAAATACAACACTCTTTCATTCAAATGTAATGGAAAGCTCATTATGCCTTTCCAGCTACCAGTGCAAACAGTGTACTTAGCCAAATGGTAATTGTATTGGTCTTCCTTCTATTCCAATACTGCTCTGAAACTTGTATCCCTCAAATGAATAATTACCTACAAAATAATTAAATGTTGCTGATATGGTCTACTCATCCCACTTGTACATAGAAACAGCAAAGTCTGTCTTCCCTGAAATCTATCTCCGTCACGTTGGATAAGCTTACTGCCCATCACAGGGTTGGCATCGATCCCTACTCAATTACAGATGAACATAGCACCATATTAAAAGACAAATAAGGTTTAATTTTAATCACAGACAGCCTGTAACTCCATGTTCCATTATAGATTAAAAGAACCAATTATTTTTAAAAGTAAGGATTTAATGAAAGGCCTTACTAGTATATAGACACATTGCTCCCTCTGCATTCTAAGTCTGACTCTGCAGTAATGGTTGGAATTGCTGCAAGCAATCTAAGCAAGGTGTGGGGGGTGCATCTTGCAGAAGAATGATTCTTCTTCAGATCACGAATATGCTTTCTCAGCAGCATTTCTTTTGTAAGATTTCTCTTTCCAAAGTCTAAAACCACAGACCATTTACAGACAACAAATTAACTGTGGCCAGAGCTTTATTGTTACTAAGACAGAGTAAATGCAAAATAATTGCATTGAAGCAGACAGAAATTCCACACTAATGACACTGAACATTGCTCAGATCACTTTATCCCAGATTAAGAAAGGTAGTTCGGAGCCTAATTCTCATTTGAATCCAATGGGAGTTAGGTACCTATGCATCTCTAAATCCAGATATTATAGTCTTCCATCTGCAACAACAGGAGTTGACTTGCGTAATTAACTCAGGAACCCAGGTCAACAGAGTTCTTATTTTCTTTCTATTCATTCTTTAGTACTAGTTTCCAATCTTTCTTCTTTAAGGAGTTACTATAAAGTTTGTGAGTCTGTGAACTAATAAAAATGTAGCTGTAGAATACTGGTGCTGCTAGCTTAGAGAACGTGAAGAAATAAATGTGTGTTCTTAGGGAGCAGTATACTCACTAGATAATCAGAGGATAGTGCTGGCTGGTGCTATGAATGCATGCCAGGAGACATCTTGGTCTTGAAAACTACTGTTATGTAATTCATTGTTATCTATTTTACATTTTGTTATCAACTTCTATAAAGAAGAAATTAATTTATGCACCCCCCAAAACTGGAACTTATCCAGTATTTCCAGAAACCACAGATGTGCTTGCTGCACATTCAGAAGTTGAGACACGCACTGAAAATGTGAACTGATGGCTCGCCCTGAAAATGTCACCTGCTACATTCTTACTCTAGCAGAATTTCTTTCCGTGTTTTCTTTTACAGATTCAAAGGCCTCGCTGATACATTTTAGTAGCTTAAGTAGCTGGCTGTATTATCTACTAAATCCTCACATGTATTTGGTCTCTGTAAGCAAAGAGCTGTTCAAATCTGCACTTTGGGTGCTGTATTAAACTATCATACAATGCATCTTTATGGAGACCACTGAGTACCCTTCATCTTCTATGCTGTATTTAGCAAGAAGTAGTCTGAAGTAAGGCGTTTTCTCAAAGTGTTAGTCCTCCTCCCCATTGGCATTTTCAGCAGTGATTAATAAGATCTTGTACTGATAGCTGTTGTGATAACTGATACAGTATTTTACACACAATGATAGATGTCTTCACTCCCACTGGGAATAACAGTACTGAGACGTTTACGAGAGACTGTTGTTGAACGTGGTAATTAGATGCTTGGTTCTGCCACGGCCTTTCATGGGGCCTTAAACGCTTAAAATGTATCTTCTGGTAAATACATACCATTTGGGGAAAATTTGAGAAGCATAGAAGTGCAACATGCAGAGATGTGCATATAGAAAACTTTCCTTTCAACTATACCTCAGCACAAAACCAGCGCATTCAAAGTCTGAAATACTTAATAAAAATGGCCATTTTTTATAAGCATCATTTTGAAATTAACTGAGTAATTTTGGCTGCATAATCATATCCCTTAAGGGATGCAATAAAATATAAATTTAATCAAATACATTTTTAGAACAGGCTTCAAGCTAGTGCATGTACAATTTTGACCCAAATATCTAGTCATGAGTATAATATCAGACCTTTAATTATAATTTCTATAATAATTGTTCTATTGAAGAAAATGTAGCCAGTGCACTTACCTGCAATTATGTGCACACAGTCTGTGGAAAGAGCAGATAAAGACTCTCCTGTGAACCGTCGCTTGCTGAGCTAATTCACCCAACTGGTTTAATTTCGTTTGCCCTCAGTCTGTCATTACAGTGATTACATCTAAATGAAAAGACAAGGAAACACCAAAATTAAAAAAAAAAGACTGCATTTATTATTTAAATTTTCAATTTGACTTTTATTGTGGAACAATCAGAAAGCTAGGGTCACAGAAAACTTGCTGGAAAAACATCCAATGTTTTGTATGTTCTCTGATGATAGTCTATATGGGTATCTTATTTAAATGCTCACATGCATGGCCTTGCCCAGAGTCACTGCAATATGCATTCCGTGTACTGTGACAGGTGCTCTGTATTTACTTCTAATATGCTGTGATTCACAAACCCTTAACTAAAAGCTGGGATTTTTTTTGCCACTGTAACATAGCAG
The DNA here is from genome assembly GCA_013400475.1 of Tricholaema leucomelas. NCBI lineage: Eukaryota > Metazoa > Chordata > Aves > Piciformes > Lybiidae > Tricholaema lacrymosa > Tricholaema leucomelas. Next base: position 465,685 of record WAAF01008169.1, read on the forward strand.
ACTAATCTTCAGAGATAAATACTCCTTCTAGGCCACAATTTAAAAGAAGTTTTCTGTGACATTAAGATCTGAAGCAATGCACAAGTGTTAATTTGAAATGTTCATATCCTAATAAATATATTGCATTATACATACATCATCTTCTAATAACAACAATTTTAATCCAAACTACACAGTGTAATTTACCATCAATTATAATATCAATATTTTGGAACATAAACCCTATAAGGAATGTTACATGGAATCTGCTCCTCCTGCCAAAATCTATCTCAAACTTGAAAATAAAGAAGTTGTTACCTTAGTTTTATAGGGAAGTAGTAGTATTCTATCAAAATGTACCATAATGTTAATTTCAACTGAAAGCAAGAAAACACAAAACCAGGATTTTTTTTTTTCTTCATAGAGATAGTGAAACACTGCTATGTAAAGCTTCCAAAAGAAGAGAGATTCATTGATAAAAAATATATTAGAAAATAAGAATAATGTCTCTGCTCCAAAACAGTACTGTTGTGTAGAGGAATTATCGCAGTGCTGCCGCATGCTTACTGCTGCACTTAGAGGGATCCATTAACTTCAAAGCGATGACCAGCACAAAGTTCAGTATTACCACAGACCTTTGAGGAAGCTCTTGTCAGTTAATCTTAAACACTATTTACTCTAGCCATTTCCCCTTACATGTAAAAGAGAAATGGATGACAAAAAGATTCTTTGCCTTGAAAATGGCATTTATTTTACAGTGCAGTGAGACAAAACCACAGCCTGCGGATTATGAGTACTACATACAGCAGCCTATCCATGATCATCCATAAAGCAAGCAGATAGAAATGTGATCTTCAGAGTTCTGGTAGAAAAATACCATCTAACAGGTCACTAAGGGATGTTAAACCTCCTTCCTATAAAAGCAGAAGTTGCATTTAAATAAAATTGGCTGTAACCAGTAGCAGCTCAGTGACGTTATTAGCATTTCTGAACGGTGTCATCATTAACAAACTCAAATATTTGAGAGGAAAACCATAAGGGGAAAATGCCTGCTACTGTGCCTTGTATGACACACAGAATATAGATGTATAGGATACAAGAAAACATCAGAAATTAAAAGACTGCCAGGGCCTGACAGTAACAAACAAGGACTTAGAAGTCATTTACGTCTCTCAAGCTTAAAGTTATTGCTATAGAAATGATGGAAAAATAACTGAATTCCTGAGATAAGCTAGAAGGTTTGGTCATTTCTTTGGTCAAATTTGTAAAAGTACTTCACATACAGTCACTTTTGGATTTTGTTGTTCTTGCTTTTATTTGTGGTTGATAACAGAAAAGGCTATCAATTTATCTACAGCAGAAACTCAGAACTTCAGCAACACTTCTAGGTCACCATTTCTAGTAAGCCAAGCTAACACAGTAGGCTTCTGAATACCGAAGGCAAGTGGCCCAGAAATCTCAATTTTCAAAGAAGAGTTTTGTAAAATATGTATGTGTATACATATACACACACTCTAGCTACCAGCCTAGAAATTTGGCAAGAGTAAGAGCTCCAGCCTCTTTTGAGACTTTAACTGAAAATTTATGAATATTTACTAGTAGAAAAAGTGAGAAACTGACCAATATGTATATTCAGTCACTTGAGAAGCTTGACAGCCCTATGGCCCACATTCAAGGTTTGGATAGTTGAACTAGATTTGGAAAAGTGAAAGCAACTTCTTGTCTTCTAATTAAAAAAAATGTAAAAAATCTTAATTCCATCTAGGAGGCAATTCAGAGCCCTGAGTCCCAGAAGAAAGGTGGCACATCATTGCAATTAGGAAGAAGGCTATTGTGGTTCATCAAGTGGCACAGCAGAGAAGGAATTCCAGGGCTACTGAAGGGTTTAAGATACGCTCCTGAACTTTAGGCATGCCAACAGCATGGAACGTATTTTGTGTGCAGACATTAAAAAGGTGTAAGTGCACTGCATGGATGAGTTATTGCAATATTTTGGTCTTTTATTTAGGTAGTTTGGTTGTAATTCATTTCTGGAAAACAGACTTCTTGGTCTAGTTATCAAAGATGAAAGAACTTCCAGAAACCTAAGCATGTACACTTCTAATATTGCAAGTGACTAACCTCTGTAGCAGTTTATCAAGTGATAGAGCACACTTACAGACTTTGAACATTTTAAAATTCAGAACTGGACTTTGATCAAAATACAGATCAAAAAGGATGTCCTGTGGCTGTGGTATGCAGGATGACAAGTGTTGAAGGATCAACTTGCTGGTCCTTCAGAAGTTTTTATTACACAAATGCAGAACTGATCTACACGGGAGACCATTTGGAACAAAGCAGAGCATCTATGCAAACAGCTGAGTAAAAAGCTACAGTCGCTGTACAGATTCAGCTTAAATCTAGTTAGCTAGTGAGCATCAGTGGCACTCTGAAATGAGCTGCAAATGAGACAAAACAACAGTAATGCAAATTCCTAAGAAATGGCTTGTTTTTCCCAAATTCAATCCAGTATCAAGGAGGTGATTCAAACTATTCAGCAGATGGCTCAGATGTAAAAACAGCTTGGTAGAAGCAGGACAAGGCTAACTAGAGCATGATGCCTGGCCCTTTTCTTCTTTGCTTTACTTGCCAGATCATTCCCTGCTCCCTCCCATTGAGTATATCCAGCCTCTCCATTTTGCATTAGAAAATCATTTTATACCTCAGCAATGCTCTTTCATAGCAGCATACAGTACAGAACAAGCAAGAGATTTCAGCTAAAGAGGAACCAGGAGGTATTGTTTCCCTCTTGGTGGGTACACTACACTCTCAGGCAAACTGTTCTCGTGTTCTTAGCTGTTCAAGACAAAAGCATGTGTATATACCCTATGAATGTTCATGTACACTATGGTTTTATAAGCTGCTACCTAAATTAAAATCATGCAAACACATGAGATAAAATTGAAGGCTGCAGATGTCACACACCTACTAAGTTTAGACTAGCAGAATGCTAAGTGAACAAAGCCTTTGTGATCCCACAATGTAAGTAGTGTCTCCATGTGGAAACCCAGAAATCCATTAGGCACAGCAGTTTATAGAGAGCCAATGTAAGATTTGGTCCCTTGTGTAGCTGTTACACTTTTGAAGGCTTACTACTTGCAAGTCTGAGGAGCCAAAGGCTTGCACAACCTGACAGTGTGTTAAGACTCAAACATACCATCCTCTCTTTAAACAGGAGCTAGCTGAAAATGGTACAAATACACTTGCGTTAACCTAGAATATGACTTCTCTTCCCTGTCCAGTATTGCTTCATCCATTTTGTAGTCATCATGAAGACTTTTGTGCCTACAAGCCTCAAGATAAGTTTATTGATGTCCACAAGGTTGCAAGTCTGTATCAGAGTACAGGAAAAACATTTTTTCTTGTGATATAATTCAAATTCATACAAGCAGCTAAGACAATCTCGCTCTGAGCTTTTTATTTAAAGCTATCAAAAAAAAAAAAAAAAGAGAGATCAGCCTATGTGAATTAATTGCTAGTTCTCTATGTCATAAATAGATCATGTTACTATACCTGTTCAAAATTACCTCCTGTATAAAGCAGAACAATAGCAACTATGAACCCTAGGACCATCCACTATTTTCTGTCCTCATGAAAAAGTTTACAACTAATTGTGTTTCTTGTCCAAAACTATATGAAGGAATGGGATGGGACTCCTCTATACAAATCTTTTATGTTCAAGATAATCTGAATGTGTGTTGCCCAAAAAGACTGCCACCAATACTATCATAACATAACAAAAACAGAGAGAAGAATATATAAGGATCATTTACCCCTGTCCTTTTTTTCCCAAAAGGAACTACTACAATAAAAAGTAGCAAATATACATAATTTCAAAACTAGTATTATTGTAAGGTAAGTAGTTGTATGAGACCAACATTTTGTTGACATTTGTTTACTTGTGTTGGCAGATGTGGTGCTGAGATTGTGACTGTAAATAAGGATATGTTCATGGAAACTAAAAGGGAATTTGTTCTGAGTAACTGAAAAAAACAAACAAACAAACCCAGTATATTTCAAAGACGTAAGATTGTTGTTAGTTACTCAGATGTGAACTTAGAGTAATAGCACCAGCATTACAACAATGACTCTACATTTATACTCATGGAACTCAGACTGAAATACATAATTCATCCTCTTTCACTGCCATGGGATGTCAGGTGGACAAATAAGAATTAAGCCTCAATGGTCAAGTATTTTGGGTCTACCAGAATTAAGAAGCTTTTCTATGAATCACTACATGAATGCCATCTGAAGAGCAGAAGAGAAGTATGAGACATAACATTAACAGACCAAAGGTTATTTGTGGAAAGCTTCTAAATCTATTTCAGAGACCAGAAGATCGGCAGAGACCCAGACTCGAGGTGTCTCTTGAATAAGAATAGAATTTAAAAGACCAATAACAACCCAAAACCTATTTATTGTCATAGAAATAAAAGCATTTCAGAACTGTGAAGGAGAAACATGATTGTGAGAGCCCTTCTGGACTTCTGATATGCAACTGCATTGGCTATATAGTAGAGATCAGTAGTAAAGCCAAAGGAAAAAAAGCTTGCCATCAGAATACCCAGATTTCAATAATATTTCAGTATTAGACATTTATGTGGCACACTGGGGTGGGGGGGGGTGGGAAATCACATTTACTAAATGCTTAGAAAGCATGTTTAAAATGGTATTTATTATGAGATTGAACTCCAAGTAGACCTGTAACCACTATGTAAGTGAAGTAAGTTTTGTACCATAATACTGAAAAACATTTTATAGAGAGAGGACAATCAGTACAATACAGTAATTTGAAGCTTAAATGTTTTTTTATCTTACCATCTGGGTTGTAGAACTAACTAGTAAGGAGTGTTCCTATTAGTGATTCTAACAGTAATTGTTATTTTAATTGGTTGAAATAAACTTTGCTGCCCCCAGGCCAGTCATAAAACTATGCTAGTATAGAGCTTCTTTCCCTTCAGAAGGTAGAAATGAAATTAAAATCTTACCCTTAGAACAAAAAAACAAGCTAAGGTTGAACATGAGGTTAAAAAAAAATAAACAAGCCAAAAATGAATGAACCAAAAAAACAAACTCAACAACAACCCTAAAACTAAGCAAAACACCGTAAGTTTTCCTGAGTACTAAAGCCTTCTGGTATTACACAATATTTTAACCATTCATCTTGCATGAAAACTTATGGAGAAAAGTTGGCCTTGTAACTACTCCATCTTCTCTATCCACCTTCTTGATGTCATAAAGGTCTTTCCTAAACCAAATTCTAGCCTTTCTGACAAGAACTTCATGTAGGTGATAACTGTCATTAATAATTCACAGATGGCATTGGGTTGGAAGGGACTCTCAAAGGTCATCTTGTTCAACCACCCTGCAGTCAGCAGTGACAGCTCCAACTAGATCAGGCTGCCTAGAGACACATGAAGTCAGATCTTGAATGTCTCCAGGGACAAGGCCTCAATCACATCCTTGGGCTACATGTTCCACATTGAAAAGAACTTCTGCCTTATGTCCAACCTAAATTCACAGTGCTTCAATTTTCAATCACCGCTTCTCATCCTATCACTACAAGACCTTCTAAATAATCCCTCACCAGTTCTCCTGTAGGACCCCTTCAGATATTGCAATCTATCTCTAATTCTGAAGTGTTGTTACTTTGGATTATTTAATATTTATTAGAAAAAAAGAGAGTATTAAAAATAATTTCAGAAACTTATATTTAAAAAAATACATCTTGATAATCACATTCCATTGCCAAACTGTCTTTGCACTTTCACTTCTAATCATTCCATATTATTCACTTGATCCTTTTTTGCATCTGAAGGAATACTGAAAAATATTTTGTCATCTATTACCTACATCACCATCATAAATGTCTTGCTTCCACTTCTTGTATTTTGCAATATGATTCATTTTGGTCTTCATTTGCAATTGCAAGTATTTTCAGCATACACTTAATGCTGGACCAATATATAGATTTCAGTACCCAAAATGTGCAGAGGTTCATCCTAGAAATATTTACTGAAGTGTACACTGTCACCAGAACCAAACAATATCAAAGTTTTCATGATTTAATACAGCAATCAGCCCTTGCTCATCTCAGTTCTCTACGCAGAACATACCCACAAAATAACATGTACTGCTGTCTCCTTCAAGCAGCTAGGAAGAGCAGGCACACCCTGCTTACCTGTAGGATATCTTAGGGAGAAAAACAAATCATCTAATAGCTTTGACATAACAGCTTTATTTAAAAAAGCAGCTGGAGATGGTAGGAGTCATCCTTACAGTCAGCAAGCCAATTACAGCATTTTGCTGAGAATGTGCAGACCTTCAGTTCAATTCTGTCTTTCTGTAACTATTCAGGATCCTTATCTCATATCTCCCCAAAGAATATCCCTAATCTCTGGGTAGTAAGGTTTTCTGAGGGGTGTTTTACTCCTCTGTTGAAACTGAATCACCAGTCAAGTTCCCAATTCCCTACTGATCAGGAAAACATGAACCTACAAAATAAGTGAATTTAGGCTTGGTAATAACAACTTAAGTCCCACTACTACAAAGATAAGTTGCCTGAGGCAAAGACTGGAACCTATTTCCTCCCCATTTGAAGTGGGCAGTGTCCTAAGAAACAGTATTCAGAATATCCAATTAGCTATTCCAGAAGCTTTACACTCAGCAGAGTTACTGCTGAGTATTCTATGAGAGGATGATCAGCTCTCCCTAGAGATTTCTACAGCACCTTAGGTTGTTATTTGCACAGAGTTCTTTCATTTTTCCAGCCTTTAAGTACTCTGTCTAACTAAATCCTAATTAGTTGGGCCCTTTGTAAGCAGTAGGCGGTTGCTTCTGTGTTCAAACTAGTTGGCATAGAAGGCAAGGCAGAAATTGATCTTCCTGCTCCTGTGTCTAAAACCCAATTCTTTACCAAAACGTTTATATTTAACTTTGTCCTGCTTTTCTCTTTCTTGAGGAAGATGGTATTAAAACATATGAAGGATTTTGGTTAACACTAAAGAAAAACTTGAGCTGACTGACTAACCTGTTAAGAGTAAAAGCTTTTTCTGCCGGAGACCGTAGCTGTAGGACATCTCCTGCAGACTAAACCCTCCTTAAGATTTCAGGACTTGCTATTTCATTTTATATCATCACCTCTCAATGCTTAATAACAGTCTTTTAAGTGATTTGTAAAGAAAAGAAAGTCTAGGTTTGTTTTACCTAAATTTCTTTCTAAATGAAAGAAATTTAGTAATGCCACTTTGCTACTGCTTCTGCTTGACGTATTTTAAGGTACAGAACAGTTGAATTTTGCTTAGGAACTAATAAAAATGGAAAAGTTAGATTTCATTATATGTTAAAACATAGGTCTTGTCATCAAGACAACATAAATTACTATTTTACATTTTAAAGGATTGAGCTTCTAGGTAACTATGGCTGAATGTCTCATGTATTATGAAAGGTTTTCACAGTAGTTATAGTCTGCCTTTATAAAACAAATAAACAAAAACTACCTTAATTGAAGCAAGAACTATGGTAATATCTGCATGTAAAATGTTTGTTCCCTAGAATCTATATTAAATTAAATATTGACTTACCAAGCCATTTGTCATTCATTATTTACAGTACTCAAGCCAGAGGATTTATTAAAAAACATTGATAAAAATGGCTACTGGTAAAATGCCTTCAAGTCAGCTCCCTAACCAAGCCAATTATGAAATAAGCAAAGCTGGGGTTACTACAGTAAAATGACAGGATTTGATTTTAGCAGTTGGTGATATTTTAAAAGGACGCTTTGAGACACTTACTTGCAATGAATAAGCTGCAGCATTTCATAAAAAAATTTAAGATTGCTTTTATTCTGTTATTTGCCAGACCTTTCTGTTTCCCTCTGCCCTTTTCTAAAAGCTGATTTCTCATTTTATTAGAACAGGTTTTTTTTCAAGTATTTCAACAGTTGTCTTTCTAGCCCTTAGACTCTCTATTTTAAACCAATATGAATGTACCCGAGTAGTGCCAGGCAGAGTGCTAGAGACCAACCTGCAAATAATTGTGAAAATGGTTTTAAGTGGAAAGACAAGTTTTAGAAGGAAATAAGTATTTCCAGCTACCTATTTTATTGTTGCTTGAAAAATACTAATGGTTAGGATATAATACTCAGTGCAAGAATGAGTTTTATTTACAATCTATTATGTATGCAATTCTGCAGATACAGAGTTCAGGTCTGCATAAGTTTTGAGACAGCATTTTACTGGCTTAGATGTTTTTACATACAAATTCAAATTTATTAAGCACATTGTATTTCACACACACAATGTCCTTGATTCAGACACCCCACTAAACCCTAAGAAGTGTGTGTTAAAGGAATGATCAAAAAACACCCTCAGTGCCATGAACTAAAAAAAAGAAAATAAACCCAAAGCTTTATCAGCAGGGGAATAAGAGATATAGCATGATTCCAGAAAGCATACCTTCTTTTTAATAAATATTTTTTGAAGTTATGGGGGAAAATGAGACTATGTTGTATAGTACACATCCCCTTCCCCACAAATTTCATTGTTTTAATGATGTTTAAACCTGTGGTTGCTTTCAAATAGGGATGCATTTCACCTAATTTTGATCCCCAGAACAGGCCAATAACTTTTGAATATAAAGAAGCTGTAAATCACATGGGAAAAACAAAACTACAGCCACCAGAGTTAATTGGTGACATTGCTTTTGAAGACTACAAATAGTTTTAAAAAACAAAATACAAGTTCATGAAAGTTAGCTACTAAGAAGGTTCTGAGCAGAGAGAGCTTACAAGATCTGTAATCCAAAGAAATCCAATGTTTGTAATCTACACATATGTGCACCAAAATATCCCAGGGGAGAACCATCTTAATTTATTTCATTATTACAGCACTCCTCAAATGTCATCCTCTAGTTCTACCACTGATCATTTTAGAAAGGGACTTTCATTCTGAACGAGGTTCTTGTTAGAGCAAAGATACATAGGGAAATCACCAGCCAAGATATAGTAGCATTTTATCAGAAAAAAAAAAATGTATGTCAAAGATTTGGAAAGTCCTCTTCCTGAGATACTACTTCACTCTTGGAACAAGTCTGAAGTGAAAAACGTTGTTTATTCAGGCATAAAAAACTTTAAGCTTTGCTGAAACCTAGATGAAAGCAATCAGCATGAGAAGATAAGTTCATGATTTTTCATTATGGTTGGATACACTGTTAATAAAGATTTCTTTACAGCAAATCTGCAGCAACATTATATCTATCAATAGCAGCACTCAAACGTTAATACTATCAACAGTAAACCAGTGATCATAATCTTATGCCTTCATACAGAGCTTATAGGCTTTTATTTGATAATGAGTTGTGGAGGTGGTGTGAAACTGGAAAAAAAAAAAAAAAAAGAATTTCCAGTAGACAGAGCAAGGATTAACACACTTATAATAACAACTGGGGAGGGGGACGCGGGGGCTCTTGTTTTAATTAGAGTACACGAGAAGGGAAGAAATCAGACCCTCGTACAGAAGTATGAACTCTACTTAAATATTAATCCTGAATCTTGATATGAAGTGGACAAGATCAAAGATATGAATTTTAATAACTGCATAGTTAATTTTAGAATATTTTTGTAAGTTCAATATTATTTACCATGCTAACATCTTATAAAAGGGAGACGAAGATTAGAGCTAGGTTTTATTCTCGTACCAAAGCCTGAGAAAAGGGAAGTCAAAACAATCCTTTTAAAATGTGAACATTTCTGTCTAACTGTTGCACTTTCATTTTAAAGCATGCACATGAGTAATAAAGTAATATGTAGATTTTGAAAGTTAGAAGCAAATATAAGTTATTTAATGGAACACTGAAGTGTAATCAAAGGTTGGGCAACAACATTAGTCTTGTTACCAGGAAATGGGAATGTTTAGAGGCACTGAAGATTAAATCCAGTAGACATAGTATAAGATTGGATCTTTCTGAAGAAGCACTTTTCCTATGGAATTTCCCATCCAAATATTCCAGAACCCAAACAAGCCAACACATGCCTTTCTGTTCTTTAGGAAAGATCACAGGGAAGGAAAGCTACACATTGATCTGTTCATGACGTGTTGTCTCATTTACAGAAATATGTTTGAAATGCCATTTGAAGAGACTGGGAAGCTTCAAAAGGAAATGTAAGAAAGTTTCAGATGAAAAATCACTAATATATGAAGCAAATGTTTTGGAAACAAAATGTTATGTGGCAGTTGAAAAATAATTGGATTTCATAATTAATGTGGAAAAAATTATTAGTTTTTAAATGATCTAAAATATGTGCACAAACCAACAGCAGATGTTTCTGATACTATGAAAAGGACATCCAATATGTACATGTTCAAATATATATCTGAGCCACAGTAGCATTTAGAGAGGCTTCACTTTCAATTATTTTTTAACAGTTTTGTAAATATATGAAACCTTTTAAATATAATTCTTTTAAAATAAAGAACTAGTCACAGACAGCAAATGAAAACATAGTCCTCTAGCTGACATTAAGTTACTAAAATATTGCGTTTATTTGAATGCTGTCCCATATGTTTGCTACAGATGGGTGCTTTGAGAAAAGATCACAGAATTCTTGCATCATTGTGAATTCCCAAGATATCCCAAAACCTCACACCCAGAGCAGAGAGCTATTTAGGCATGCAGGTTGGATAAGTTAGTAGGGCTTGGTTCTTTCTAGAAATATTTTGTTGATACTATTGCTGTAAACTTCATCAGTAGGCTAAATATTACTTGGTAGGTTTTTTCCTCCCTTTTAGGTCACAACTTAAAGCCAGGTTTTGCAAAACAGGCTGTGCATAGACTAAGCAGGTCACACCTCGCTTCAAGAGTGATTGCCCGCTCCATTTGAACTCTAATGGGTTCAAGTACTCTTCTAAGGCAAGACAGAGAAGTGTGGGTTTTGTTTCCTAAATTATATCAGAGGATTTAAACCCTGAAATTCTTCCCACTGGAGTTGCTGCAGTCACAAAGTTACATGAATTTGAAAGTTGTATGACAAGCAGTGCTATTCAAGCACAGCTGAGAAAAATAAAATGTACTCCTCAATTTTAGCACATAGTAAAATAACCTTTACCTTTGGCCTTGTACCAAATCATTGATATCCTAGAATGCTGACTCATGTTCAGACAGCTATCAGCCAGCACCCCCAGGTCCTTTCTGCCAAGCAAATTTCCAGCCACTCTGCCTCAAACCTGCAATGTTGCATGGGGCTGTTGCGAGTAAAGTGCAGCACTCTGCACTTAGCTTTGTTAAATTTTGTACAACTAACCTCAGCCCACTGATCCAGCCTGCCCAGATCTCAAGTAGATCAACATTCCCACCCAATTTAGCGTCATATGCAGACTTACTGAGAGTGTACTCAACTCCCCCATCCGAATCACTGATAAAGATACGAAAAGACAACCTGCCCTAATACTGAGCTCTGGGGTACATTGCTTGTGACCGGCCACAAGCTGAATTAAATTCTTCATTCCCCACCACTCTTTGGGCCCAGCCATCCATGTCTTCTGTAACCTTATATACTACACACACTTAGCTTTTGACCTCTATTGTGGCATGCCACTATCAGGGGAAGTCCTGTAGCTCATTTTCACTGGCCCATTCCTCCAAAGCAGTTACACTTAGCAGTGTTTGTGTTGTGCAAAATACCTTCTAAACATAAGAAAAATGTCCCCAAGGATTTTTATTTCAAGTATGAAAATGTAATTAGCAGTTATGGAAGGAAGGGATGATGGAAAAATATTTTTTTCCCCTTCTTCAGCCTATAATAATCAAGACAATAAGCATTTAAAAATATCACTTGACTGACAAAACTAAATCTCATCTGGTCTAGGGATTTTTTCATAGAACGTGTTGTGTGGACATTGGAGTGATTGACACTTGCCCTCTAGAAGCAACCAACCAGACAATGCTTCAAAGACATTAATTTTACTTAATACTAAGAAGAAGTCCAAACACATTGTTCCATTTTCACAGCTTTTCAGCAAGAATACCTTGGAACTGCTTCAAACTCCACTCAGAAAAAGATCCTTAATACCTTAAAAAAAGTTCCTCTACAGTTCTTATTCTCCTGTTTCTTCCATCTACACATTTAAAAAAACTTTCATGACACACATGAAATACTTGTTCTTTGAGTCCTCCTTAGCTTGGAGAAAGGACAATCCCCCCTCCTACCCAAGCATTTAGAACAGACTGATACCTCCATTGTGAAAACTTTCCTGATGTGTATATCAAAATGAGAGGAGGAAAGACCTCGAATGTTTGCAGTTTGAGTGCAGCCTTCAGTGCTGTACTTCTGAGCTGCAGAGAGTAGAACTGCTGTGGTTACTGGAGGTGGGGTTTAGCCGCTGCCTGACTGACAGATCACGGTAACACAGCACATCCCATGAGCCTCCATGTGAGGTCGTTACTAACTGATTGAGTATTCACTTTCATCCCTTAAATCTCGGAAACCCAGGTGTGTTGTAGATTAGCGCAACTTACAAGCAGTGTGTGGAAATTTATTATGATAATTGTTGCTTTTATTTTTTATTTCCCTGAACTCAAAGATAATTAATGCCAGTATGTGTCCTGGTGTCTGACTCCCTTAATTGCCCCTATGGTGCCTTGGGTGTTTGAAAATTCACTCACTTAGAGGCGCCTCTTTTTTTGTTTCTTTTTTTTCTTTTTTCTTTTTGACTTGTTTTCCTCGAGCTGTTCATTAGTGCCTAAAATATTTGATTACATTTAATTGTCATGCCTTCAATTCTGTGCACCTGCCTCAATTTATGTAGTGGGGGAAAATAGGACCTACAGAAGCTAAAAAAATGAGATAAGAAATAGAATGTTAAAAAGAATTCCCCTGCAAAGGGTAATTGGGGTTAAATATGGAAGCAAACTAACCATATTTTCAGTTAGGTTTTCCTAGCTGTTATGATAGTACCAAAGGATTCACAGCATAATGGTTTCATTTTTAATGTTTTAGAAACATTTCCACATCTAAAGGTCTTATCTCCACTTTAACATTCCTAATTATTTTAAACTGTATCTCTAGCATGAGAAAGTTCACAGGGTGTTGGTCCTGCCTAGCCAGCAGTACTGAGCACCAGTCCTACTCAAAGATGAGCTGCTCAAGCACAAATCTTTCCCTGCTCTTACCAGCTTCCTTTTAGTAAAATATGTACATTTTACTACCATGCAATTTTCTCTTAAGAGCCCTGAAATGGTTAAAGGTTTTATGGCTGATACTTTATTTTTTAAAACACAGCTCACAGCATTTGCAAAGCAGTCAAAATTACCAATAGAAATTAGCATCATTGAATATTCAAATTCCCCTGGCATCAGTAGAGAAGGTATAACGGATACAGTAAAAGAGAAAAATCATACACATTTTTAAGAGGCAAATTACATCATCACATGTTTTTGCTAATCTGTATTGAGTCTCCTTATGTATCTCTAAGGGATAGCATAAACCTGTAGAACAGCTTTGAAGAATTTTTCTTTTTTTTTTTTTTTTCCTTTTTCACAAGAAAATTAATGAAATAACTTTTAACACACTTGATGTTGCCATTACTTGAAAAACTTTTGTTTCAAGACTACAGAAGAGAAGCAAGAGAAAAGTATCACCTGCTGACAGCTATGGTAAGTTAACTGTTGTGACCCATGAAGTACTCTTTGCAAAGGAAATTCCACAATTCGCATGCAGTAGCATCTTGATACTTCACTTCTCTGCATTATAAATATTACCTGGGGCCTTTTACAGCAACAGTTACTGATCCATATAAATCAAGGATCAGAAAACAATTTATCCCTGACATCTCTTGCTAAGTAAGGCATATATTGAAAGATAAAGACACTGCCATCTCTGCTTTTTAAACTAATAATATTAAAAACAGTCATAAGCTGTAATAAACTGTCACAGTTTCCCAAAATACTATCACACAATAAACATTTTACATTCATATCTACATTTCACTTTGTTGTGGAAACTGTAGAGCTGTCATCAAATGCTACAATTCAGTCTTACATAGAAGAATAGACAGCATATAGCAGCACATGCAATACACTGATCAGAGAGAGATTGAGTCCAACCCCCCTGCCAGAGCAGGATCACCTAGAGTAGTTCACACAGGAATGCATCTAGGCAGGCTTTGAAAGTCTCCAGAGAAAGGGACTCCACAACCCCTCTGGGCCCTCGAATCCATGAGGAGGAGGTAAGGGACCTGCTGAGCCACTTGTATCCTCATAAGTCCATGGGGCCAGATGGAATCCATCCTAGGGTTCTGAGAGAGTTGGCAGATGAGCTGGCCAAGCCACTCTCCATCATTTATCAACAGTCCTGGCTCACTGGAGAGATCCCCAAAGACTGGAAGCTGGCCAATGTGATAC